>JAAEAF010003953.1:0-60726 GCA_011037195.1 Triatoma infestans
TGGTTCCGCAGAGCTGGAAAGCATCAGAGAACTTTTTCCGTGGTAGCCTGCTTCATTTTGTGGTCATCGACCGGTTTCGGGTGTGTGCCAACACTGTCTGAAAAACGCATCCTGAAGATGGGCGAACGCCCGAAACCGGTCGATGACCACAAAATGAAGCAGGCTACCACGGAAAATGTCTCTGATGCAAACTTTAATATTAGCAAATATTGCATTTTGGAAAATTTCTTTGCTGCGCCTTCAAATGTCTATTTCGCCAATTAGAAATCTCTCAGACAGTATCTTACTCATTACAGACTTCTTCTTACGAACTTGAACCAGTCGGACAGTGTGTATTAAGCCCCTGTATTGAAGGTCTTTATAGATAATTAAATCTGTTTATAAATGAACTTTGAATAGAGATTATTTCATTTATTCTTTTGAATTAAAGTTCACTTCCAGTAAATTCATAATACGAGTATATTAATAATTTATTTCAATTTCATTGAACCTCAGCTGAATTTATTTATATTTTTTTTTCCAGGTTATTTAAAGAAAGTTTAATTTTAAACTGCTCAACCCTTGTTTATTAAAATACATTCTTTTATAAAAGCTATTTACAAAACAGAGAAATAAAATGTGACACTTCAAAAGGAAATATCTGAGAAAGTTTATAAAAAAAAAAAAATAAATAAATAAATAAAATAAATACAAAAAAAAGTATGTTTATTTAAATTGTGTCTATTTTTGAATATGGTTTTTAAAAAACTTTTCAACATTTCTGTTAATTATTAATTTGTTTTTTAATGGAAAGGCCTTAAGTGGGCGAATAAACTTTCCTTCTAATTTTACGCCTTCGTTCACAATTTGGGAAAAATGCTTAAAATAGAATATGAATAAATAAATGATCTGCTTAATAAAATATTACATTTTAAATTTCTAGCATAGTAAAACGGCTTTTATTTATCCTACTTTGTACAATACGATCATGACTAAAGTTATGAAATTGGTTTTTCCCGAAAATATACGCTTTAAGGTCCCTGAGTTTGAAAAAAACGTTTTTTAGCCAATAGTCTGTATATTATATCATGTATACTTATAAACAAAATTATCTCAAAAACGAGGAAATCTGTCAAATTGGTTTCGGGCACAATCATCCATCCATCAACCGGAAGAGTGTTACATTATTGAATTGTTTTTCACGTATTTCGTGATTTTTCTCGAAAACGGCGCCAAAGATTTTAATTTAAACCTAGTATTCTATTTACAAAAAAAATTTCTGGTGTGAAACATTCACACAACTTTCTCTTACTCCAGTTCTCAAATTATAATTGACAAATTTTATAGTTTATGTACCAAATTAATTCAAATGCGACGAAAACTGAAAAAAACCGTTCAGTAACTAATTTCCGGTTAACTAATTTCCTTGAAACTCGGAATTTTGGCCATCCATTTATTTCTCATTAATTTTGTTTGGATGATAGAATTGTATAATCAACTATGATAGCACTTTAGTTTAAAACATTACCCCACCCCCTCTCCTAAAAGTGCCATTAAATGAATTTTCCTAGAGAAATGTTTTAAATAAAAGTTGTAGAACTTTGTATGTTTAGCTTATACAATACTTTTCAAGAAAATCGTCGAAACCATTTTTTAGGAAAATCGCGAAAAAGTGAAAAAATCATTTAGTAAAGTGGTAAAGTAAACGTACTTCCGGGCAACCGATTTTTTTCAAACTCGGAATTTCAACAACATATTTAATTCTAATTAACATTATTAGATAATTCTTGATACTAAACTTGATATTCCGTTTAGGTATCACTACGGCATCTGACAGTGGGTCATCTGTCAAAATTCCTCAACCGGAAGTACCACTTTACTTGTTGTGAAAATCCAATGATTTTCTTTAAACTTGGTATATCAACTACACATACAAAGAGTTACAACTTTTATTTGAAACATTTCTCTGGGAAAATTCATTTAAGGGCAGTTGTGGGGTGGGGGTGGGGTTAGGTTTTCATCTAAAGTGCTATTTCAGTTTATTAGACAATTCTGACAACTAAATAATGTTAATTAGAATTAAATATGTTGCTGAAATTCCGAGTTTGATAAAAATCGGATGACCGGAAGTACGTTTACTTTACCACTTTACTAAATGATTTTTCCACTTTTTCGCAATTTTTTCAAACATGGCTCCGACGATTATCTTTAAACTTGTTATATCAACTACATATGCAAAGAGCTACAACTGTTATTTAAAACATTTTTCTAGGAAAATTCATTTAATGGCACTTTTAGGGGAGGGGGGGTTATGTTATTCTCTAAAGTGCTATCATAGTTGATTATACAATTTTATCATTCAAAGAAAAGTAATTAGAAATAAATATATGGCCAAAATTCCGAATTTCAAGGAAACTAATAAACCGGAAGTGCTCTTTTACTGAACAGTTTTTTCAGTTTTCCACGAATTTCATTAAATTTGGTACACAAACTATAAAATTTGTCAATTATAATATTGAGAATTGGAGTAAGAAAAAGGCTGTGTGAGTGTTTCACACCAGATTTTTTTTATGTAGTTGGTGCAGTGTTTCTAGAGCGCTCTACTGGGTCATAATATAGTTCATTATTATTTCTCTACCTGCCAAGATTAATGATATTTATCACCCACTACCTCTACATTTATGTTAGGACAAATGCGTGAAATTTGAGTTTAAAGAGAATTTATCGTTTTATATAGAACTTTATTAATACGGGTAAAGGGAAGAGGGTTAGCTCAGTGGTTAGTGCACTGGACTCCCACGCGGAAGTCTCCGGTTCGAGTCCAGCGTGTTGCCCTTACATTTTTTTCTTCCTACGAGATCTACAGCCCACTGACAGTGTTATTTGTTGTAACGATGGAACACTGACCGAAGGCCGGCAGTGCACTGAGTACGCTGAGTAGTGGATGAAATTGCTATTATTTAAATAAAATAGTAATTGTTGAAAATGTGGGTGGGTCCGCAATACTGGATAATATCCGGTTTTTTATCCGTCGTAGCATGCATATTAGTTTTGTTTCTGACCGGCTTCGGATTTTCATCCATCATCGGAACAAATTCACCAAGTTCTGTAGAGAGTTCACTTCAACGAAATGTTTCTGTAGACTCACACTTGTTGGTTATATATAGGTATGGCATATAGGCAACCTAGGCAGGAGGAATAAAGTTACCCTTTGGTGGGTGTCGGGGCATGTTGGCATTGAAGGGAATAAGATGGCCGACGCCCTGCCCAAGATAGGTGCTACGACTCCGCTTTTAGGGCTGGAACCTTTTTGTGGGGTTAGCGACCAGTTTCTGTTAGAGGAACTTAGGAAGGAGGAGGAGGAGGAGGAGGCGAGGAGATGTCAACTCTGGCACTCCCTCCCCGGTTTGCGGCCGGCTAAGATCTGCTTGGGAAATTATAATCAACAGAGATTGGACGCCTGCATCGGCGTGAGTAAGAACAAGCTCCGCGTTCTTATGGGTTCCCTCACGGGGCATTACCGACTCTGATGAAGCTGGGTTTGGAAAGTGATAGCTCATGCAGATTCTGTGAGCAGTTGGAGGAAACTCCATTCCATCTCCTAACAGACTACGAGGCTGCCACTCAGAGAAGATTCCAGAATCTGCGTAGCTGCCAGGTACCAGGAAGGGGATATACACTCTCTAGATCCTGTCAGCGTATTGGGATTCCTTAGGGATCTCAACCTGATGGAGGTCTTGTAGAACGGATGTACAAAGGATATCTGTTCGGGTGCTGTGGCCAATAACCTGCGGCATCCAGGGGGCATAGCACAATAGATCGAAAGGTCGCAGTGCATTGGCCCCCCCCCCTAAAAATAGGTATGACATATATATACAACCAACAAGTGTGAGTGTACAGAAACATTTCGTTGAAGTAAACTCTCTACACGAACTTAGTGAATTTGCTCTGACGATGGATGAAAATCCGAAACCGGTCAGGAACAAAAAATATGAATGCTATGACGGATAAAATACCGAATATGAAAATAGTAATTCTTAAATTAAATATATGTTTTAACATGTTAATATTAATTTATATTTTTATTTAATATATTTAACACGAGAGTGAAGCCTTCGGGTGTACACTCGCTTGTACTCACTTGGGTAAGCCTGAACCCCAGTGTGACATTAAAATAGCATTCTACACTCTTTCCAAATAAATAACTATTTCTCCAACGATTCTAATTATAAATAATAGACCACCAAAAGTCAATAAAGAAAGTGGCCTACTTTTCCACTCCCTCTCTAGCATAGTGAAAAGTTGCTTTTTTTGCCTCTAGAAAGGAAAATAATTATTTTAATGCTTGCAATATCAACTGCATTTAAAAAAAAAATCCAAAAATATTAACGTATAAGTTTCTTTTTATGTGCAATTATAATCATCATAGCATACTTTATTTAGTTGATTCAGATCGTTTCTGATTCTGTTCGGATTGGGTTATATACTGTAGCCAGGCATTTCTATAAGTGTAGCTTTCATCAAACTCTCTGAAGATGGATAGTGTTCCGAAATCAGTCTGAATCAAGACGACAAATAAAGACCCCGGTATACTGATCACAATGTCAAATATTGTTGCATCATTTTTGATCTAAATGGCAACTAATTCAACTATAAGTATTTGAATTAATTAGTTAATTTTTTTTTTGAAATTTAATGACAAAAATAAGTATCCATAAGCGCATTATTATAATATTGTTAAACATTTAACATTTTTTTTTTTATTGATATAGGGAATTTTATCAAAGACGCATCTAGACTTAAAGTGTTACAATCTTGCTGTAAATATTTTTCATTAGCAATAGAACGGACTTATCTAATCGTATACCTCTTTAACCTTATATTATTGTTGTTTATCTTATCGTAATATTTTAAGTATTGCGGGGAAAAAAAAGAAGAAAACGAATATTTGATGCAGAGAGAGAGTAGTTAGAGAAATTAAAAAGCCTTTTGAATTAGCATTTTTAATAAGTAATAACTATATAAAGATATCTTCTGCAAATATGTTATTGAAGTACCTATCGTAGTTAAGGTATCTTGGTAGCTAGAAGTTTCACTTAACACCATGATATCGGATTTATTTCTCCGGAATTCCCATTCTTTTTACTTTCTCCTAGTAATCGTGTCAAATTTTTTATATCGAGTTTTCACCGGTAATAAACGTTTTGAAAACGAACTGAATTCGAAAAAGTGGTTTTTAGCAAATGGTCTGTGTATGTGGGTCTGTGTGAATATATGTGAACAGCATAGCTCAAAAACGAAAAGTCGCAGGTAATTCAAACTTGATATTCCGTTTAGGTATCAGTATGGGATCCGACAGTACGTTATCTGTGAAAATTCCTCAACCGGAAGTACCACTTTGCTAACGTTTCATTTTTTTTTTGTAATTTTCTCGAAAATGCCTCCAACGATTTCCATTACACTTGGCATATCAGCTACACATACAAAGATCTGCAATTTTTATTTGTAACATTTCTCAGGGAAAATGCATTTAAGGGCACTTTTGGGGGAGAGGTGGAGTTGTTAGGGTGTCCTCTAAAAGTCTATTGCAGTTTGTTACACAATTCTATCATCTAAATAATATTAATTATAATTAAATATGTTGTTGAAATTCCGAGTTTGGAGAAAATGGGTTGACCGAAGTGCCTTTTTTACTTGAAAAGGATTATTCAGTTTTTTGCTATTTTCTCTATAACGGCTTCAATGATTTTCTTTAAATCAAGTATCTGAACTACACATATAGAGAGCTACAACTTTTATTTAAAACATTCTTCCGGGTAAACTCATTTAAGGGGACTTTTGGGGGAGGGTGTGGGGTATGTTAGCCTCTAAAGTGCTAACTTAGTTGATTATACAATTCTACCATCTAGACAAAATTAATTCGAAAGAGATAGATTGCCAAAATTCCGAGTTTCAAGAAAATTAGTAAACCGGAAGTACGTTTTTACTGACAGTTTTTTTTCCAATTTTTGCGAGTTTCTCCTTAAAAACACCGACGAATTTCATACATTTGGTACACTAACTATAATGTTTGTTAATTATACTTTTGAAAACTGGAGTAAGAGAAAGTTGTGTGAGTGTTTCAAACAAGATTTTTTTTTTTTTAATTTCTCTTGCTGCTATTATGAAGGAAGTATTCGAACGTACCAAATTTTCGAATTAATGTTTCACCGGGTAATAAGTACAAGTTTTGAGGTAAATCCGCACAGACAAAAATTAATCACTTTAAATTCCTAATATTTAAAAAAAAAAAAAAAAAAATGGTTGTACGTAGTTTGGCGGATTGTTTGGCTTAAAATGTCACAGGTTATATACGTTTGCTGAATATATGTACGGGTCCACAATGCTGGATAACATCTAGGTCATTACGTGGTGATATGCTTATTTTTGTTGTTGCTGAACGGATCAGATTGATTCTCATCTATCGTAAGAGTAAGGCTTAATCAATTCTTGTAAAAAGGTGACTTCAAATTTTTGTCTGTTAACATCTGTGGTCAATGGCGCCTGGAGGCTTCTCCAGCTGCAGACAGAGACTGGGGCTAACACACTACCCCAGAGCTGATCCGTTCCCTAACTTAAAGAAAATCTTTGCAGCATTTTCTAAGAAAATCGCTGAAAACTGAAAAAAAAAAAACATTCATAGCCGCTCTTCCGGTTGATAGAAATTTTTTTAAAGAAGTTGATGTCAACTCTCTACACGAATTGACGACATATAAGAAGAGGGGTGAAGTTGTTCGCGTCCGAGATTGTTCTTACGTGCCCCCTGAATATCCAACGAAACGAACATCAGTCGCCGTGCAGCCCAGTATAAAATTTGAAATTTAAACCATATTTGTCATATTATATAATATAATAATTGCATTAACAGAAATAAAAGAACATCTTAGTAAGGAGTGTTCCGCACCATATTACTTTCTCTTACTAGTAAGAGGAAGTATTGTAATCGTGTCAAATTTTCGATATCGAGTTTTCACGGGAAATAGCCGTTTTGAGTGAGGTCCCCTGAGTCCAAAAAACTGTGGTTTTTAGCAAATGGTCTATGTGTATGTGTGTATGTATGCGTGGATGTATGTATGTGAACAGCATAGCACAAAAACGAAAAATCGTAGAAAGTTCAAACTTGATATTCCGTTTAGGTATCACCATGGGATCTGACAGTAGGTCAGCGGTCAAAATTCCTCACCCGGAAGTGCCACTTTACTAAATGGTTTTTTCACTTCTTTACAATTTTTTCCAAAATGGCTCCAACGATTTTTTTTAAACTTGGTATATCAACTACACATACAAAGATCTAGAACATTTATTTGAAACATTTCTCTGGAAAAATTCATTTAAGGGCACTTTTGGTGGAGAGGTGGTTAGGTTTTCCTCTAAAGTGTTCATCATAGTTGATCATACAATTAATCTACCATCCAAACAAAATTAATTAGAAATAAATAGATGGCCAAAATTCCGTGTTTCAAGAAAATAAGTAAAACGGAAGTGCGCTTTTACTGAACTTTTTTTCAGTTTTCGACGAATTTCGTTAACTACAAAATTTATCAATTACAATTTTGAAAACTGGAGTAAGAGAATGTTGTGTGAATGTTTCACACCAGATTTTTTTTTTTAATTAACATTTTATTATCAATAAATATGTTTACTTCCAAACAAACAAATGCAACATTTTGGGATTTGTATTTTCAATATTAGATATTCAATATTAAGTTGTAGAATAAAAATAAATAAATAAATATAACTCTCTATGAGATCGTATAGATATTGGGGGGGAGGGGGGAATATGCCGTCTAGATTAAAATTGGAAATATTGTAAAATTAAAATATGAGAAAGGGTGTTTTTTTTTTACTAATCCCTCATCCGCTTTAGGATTCTAAATGGAAATTTACTATGAGATACAGATCGGTTATGAATGAGGAAGGATAGAAATGTGGCCATGAGGCACAGATGGTGTGGTTCTCACTCAGTATTCTCTACCAAAGGCACATCCACCAGAGGGGTGTATTTGTGGTCGCTATGGTATCAGAATTATATGTTATTTCATTATATTTGAAAAAAAAAAGTATAGGATCTTTCAAATAGGCGTTACCGAATTTAAAACATTATAATTCTTGATGGCAATATATAACAATGATTATAATCAAACTTTCTTTTCCACTTTATAAATGTGTATGCTTCTTCTGCAACATGAATTACGAAAAACAAAAGCATTATTGCCCACAAAGCGTTTTCCTGAGCGGTTGATATCTTGCGTAGGAATGAGTCTAGAAGATTGTTGATGCATCTAGTCATTAAATAGTCATTAAATGCGTCTAGCCATAGTTATTAAAATTCCTTAGATCTTGTCTTTCAAGTGGGCATAGTTTCTTCATACAAGAGCATTTCGTGGTTATATAGATTTATCTTGTTCAAATTAAGATCTTTTTAATAAAAATACGAATATTTTAAAATCTTCTTAATGTGGAATTACAGTTTCAATAGTAGGATTGTTTTTAGCAAAATAACATTTTTTTTCTCTTAAATAATAGGATCCAAAGAGAGGATCCATAGCAGAGAAAGAGAGACAAAAATGACAGGACCACTCTCTCAGACTAGAGTGCGAGAAACTGCATAAATATAGCGATGGGAGATAGTTAAACAAGAGAGTTCACTTGCCAGTCACAACGTGTCATTTACCTTACCCTTTACATTCAACCATACTCTATCATTTTAGTGTAAGTCCAAGCAGTCAGTGTCACTTTTACATTATACTGTGTTCAACCATATCTAGTTTGTTCATTCAAACCAAACCATTTTTCTCTTTCATCATAACCATTATATTGGTGGCAGTGTTTTCGAATCCCGCGTTTCGTTCAGCTTCAGCATTTTTGAAGAAGAAAGGTATAAGTCTTGGACCACTCTCTCGGACTAGAGTGGGAGAAATTGCATAAATACTGCGATTGGAGATAGATAAACAACAAGGTTCACTCACCAGAAGGTGATGACGTGTCATTTACCTTACCCTTTACCACTCTACCATTTTAGTGTAAAGTCTAGGCAGTCAGTGTCACTTTTACATTATACAGTGTTCAGCCATATCTAGTTTCTTCATTAAAACCACATCATTTCTCTCCTTCATCATAACCATTATAATGGTGGCAGTGTTTTCGAATCCCGCGTTTCGTTCAGCTTCAGCATTTTTGAAGAAGAAAGGTATAAGTCTTGGACCACTCTCTCGGACTAAAATGGAAGAAACTGCATAAATACAGCGATTGGAGATAGATAAACAATAGAGTTCACTCGCCAGTCACAGCGTGTCATTTACCTTATCCTTTACCACTCTACCATAATGTACCATTTTAGTGTAAAGTCCACGCAGTCAGTGTCACTTTTAACATTATACAGTGTTCAGCCATATCTAGTTTCTTCATTCAAACCAAACCATTTCTCTCCTTCATCATACCCATTATAATAATAATATCAGTATCATGAGAAGTTGATAACAATTAATAATGGAGAAAATGCAATAACAATTTTACCAACACAAGCCAACACTCTACTACTATGGCACAAACTCAAATTAAGTTGCATTAACACTCTATTTAAGCTTTAAATAGTATATTTTATTTATAGTATTAAAACTTTAAACAGCATAAAAAAAATGATATAAAAATTTAGTGTGGAAATGTCACACGACTTTCTCACACTGCTTGTTGTTAATACTATGTATATATCGAATAACAAATGACAAATTTTCTTGGAACTTCTCATTTTACTTTTTGCCCTATCATAAACAGAGAAATGTTGGACGGTATCAAGTACCTAGATAGTGGAAGTGATAGTAGAAACCAGATAGCAGTAATGATTAATTGTGTGTGTAGATTACATTGAAGAGAGCTTAAATAACATTGAATTGAACAATTGAATTTTAATACCACAATTTACGCAGAGCTGTCTAAGAATCAATATAATCAGGAAAATGTTCAAATAGAAGTGATAGGGTTTTTTTTGTCTGTGGAGTAGCATTCTGGATTGTGGATGCCAGGCATATTCGCTATAAATCATAATTTGAAAGTAAATTATGATAGAAAGAAAATGGCAACTTGGTTGGCAAAAAAAAAAAAAAAAAATGAAACCCAGGTAGAAGACCACCGTTACAGAAGAGGTCATAGAACTTAGTCACCTTTGTTTTTTTGCCCCTTCTTACAGGAGAAGAATTTGAACTACCAAGAAGAGAAGGAATTCTTTCAAGATATAGTCTACATTCTGCACTCAATCAGACAGTCTGAATTAGACATTCAACCAGAACATTTGTATCAGGAATCGCTCAATTATCTTCAGTGCCAGTTATAAGATTTTAATATTTAATCTAGCTAAATTGATTTTACAAACATAGAATTGTGATATTGAAAAGTATTTAAATTTCTTTAAAGATAATATATTTAATTTAATCTAGCAGTGTTTTTTTTAATTTATTTCTTAATTACTTCTCTTCTCTTTAAACATACACACAAGCCCCTTTACAATACCACTCACGCCACTAGTTACTTACAACAACACACATCACCCAACAACATTTCAATTTCAAGTTTAGCCGTTTGCGAGAAAATTTTCAAAAATTTATTCTGCAAAAATCGTGCACTTTTGGTTGATTAACTGATTTTCTTTAAATTTGGAATTCTATCAATTAGCTTCTAATGTTTATTAATATTATTATGTAGATAGTAAAACCATATATTTTATACTGAAGTGGTACTTTAGATGTAAACTTAACGCTACTGTTTCCACAGAAATCGCCAAGATTCAATTTTTCCAGGCAAATATTTCAAATAAAGGTGATAGACATATGTATAAATAGCATACCTTAAAAGTTAAGAGCCTTTTTCAAGCAAGTCGTGTACAACGAAGAAAAAACACTGTTTATGTTGTAATATTTGTGTCAAAGATTAAATTCTTTTGGAAAATAGTTATGTATTTGAAACGAGAGTACAGTGGCATGTTACGCACTCCGAGTCCTAAAGTTGTTCTCCACAAAATCGCGAACGAAGGAGCGTTAAACTTACCACTTTAATTTTGCAATAAGTATTTTTCAAGGTAGAGTATATTTCAAATAAGAGAAAGTAAAAAAAAACATAATTTAATATATTTCAATAATTTTTATTCCAACTTGAAATTTATTTAATAGAAAGTTGGCAACTCTGTGATTACTTTTAATCTCTATTTAGTAAAAAAGATATTTTATTCTATAGAATTTAAAAATATAACTTCATTCATGGATTTTGTTGGAAAATTATGATATTACAATGGTATTTTTTTTGTAAAAGTAACTTAATCGATCACCAAATAGGAATGGTGAAATATAAAGCATTGCACCCTTCTTGGCAAACTTAGAAACAGACAAACTTAAATTGTTTAAGAGCCTTTCTTAAAAGCCAATAGAAGTTTTTGTCTTTTAGAAAACTTAACAAGTAACTCAATAACTTCAAGTTACACCCTTTCATTACTTAAAGAACTAACTAGAAAGGGGACGGACGGAATGACAACTATTTAGGTCTTGACAAGAACTGTAGGGTGCAGAGTTTTCCGGTCTATGTCCAATTTACACAAAGAACACAAATGCTTGTACAGTCTTAATTTGGGAATAGAAGTTCTTTTGTGGGTGTGCAAATAATTGAAATAGCGGCGGAAGGAAATGCGATGGAAACAGGAAATGGTGTTAACTTAATTCTAAGTTTACGTTTTTTAATCCACAGTATGAGACAATAAATTTTTTTTTATAAACAAAATAAGTTATTTTATTTGTTCGAAAATATGATAAACGCACAGATTGGGGAAAAATGAATAATTCTGCTTTATAGAATTCACAAACTTAATGTATTTAAAAGAAAGCTTTGAAAATTAGAAATGAAAGTTTAATTTACTTTTTTTTATTTGGAAGCTAATAAGCAGGTACTGCTCAAGCAAAAATAAATAAATAAATAAAATAAATAAATTATAGTAAAAATTGTCTCGGCTGTTTATGCGAAAATATTTTAATGGCATTCTTGAAACACTGTATCTAACTTGAGATAATAGCTAGTGTAATGAGACACAAGGATGTTCCTTTTATCATTTAATCAGAACTTTCTTCATTATCATCAGCATCATAATGACTGGCGCTACAGCCCACTAGTGAGCCTTGATCTCCTCAACGCTGTTTCCCACTTGTTATGAGGAACCTCCTACTTCACTATATATTTTCTATGGTGAAACCCACTTTCAGATGAATTTTCCCCGATTGCCGACAAAAAGCATTCATTGATTCAGCAGACATGGATCACTGATTTGCTGGATGGGATAATGAAGCCCCAAATGTTGGCGCGAAACACAATCGGAGGAATCCACGCTAAGTAATGTTAATGATAAATACCTTATTATTTTTATTATTTTTAATTTAAGGTGCGTCAACATATATGGTCTCGCTACAGGCAACACTGTCCGTCACCGAACAGTGAGCTGTAGAGGCTCCTAAGAAGAAAGAATCTAAGGGTAGCAATGGACTCGAACCCGGGTCCTCCGCGTGGGAATCCAACGTGCTAACCACAGAGCTAATCCCTTCCCTAAATACCTTATTATTAATACTTATTGTGTTTTGGCACGAGAGTGAAAAACAAATGTAAAGATTATATTGATTTAAAAATGCTGCCGCCTAAAACAATTTTCAAAATTCTGGATAGAGAAAGCGGTTTAAAAGAGCATGAATGCAGATTTACATAATTTTGTTTGTTTAATTGTATTTTTATATCCAACAACTCGCTAGGAAGTTAGATTTTCGCTGATCAATTCTGGGGACCATAATAAAACAAGAAAAATAAAGCAATCTATAAGTGTAGCCGTGCTACATTTCTCGCTACTAATAATTTATCAGTCAAGTTAATTGAACTTTCCTAATTATGTATCCAAGCGTGAAATATACATATTTACCATGACATTAATACATATTAATTAAATGTAAATTATTTAGTTGGAACTAATTTAAATATTTCAATCAGTCGAATAAAAGAGAATGTAGAAAGAACTATAATACATAATTTAAAATACAATACACAATGAATGAAGAATAAGGACAAAAGAAAGTGAATAAAAATGTAAAAAAAAGAAATGTCCAAAGAATATATTTGCCATAAATTTACATTTTAGGCTGGAAAAAAATTAGTATCAAATTCAGACTATCTCTCCGATACTAGCTAATTAGTAAACTGGAGCTTGTGGGCTCACATCATGAGGTTGTACATAATTAAGAATACGTATATCTTTTTGTTTGTAGTAAAAAAATATACTTTTTCCGAAGAAAACAACTGCTCAATCTGTTAATCTTAATAAGCTTCTATGTGACACTCTCACTTCCTTATGGTATCCCTAGCTCAACATTGACATCTGAAATTCAATCAATAAAACATCAATCTCTCGAGTGTGTGTCTGTTTAGATAACAGTAAACCTGCAACGTTAAATCCCATATAGGTCTATTGTAGCAACTCCTACTGTACAATTCAAACCCTCTATTCAAATCCTATTGTTCTAATAAGGATGGTTAATTGGCTCCTTCATAAACTAAAATGCTTCAAGTTTCTCCAAATCCAAAATTGGGAACATCAATGCAATCACATGCCTACTCTAACGTATAGCAGTCCCTACACAAATCAATTTTTAGTTATATTGTAACTGATAATAACATGAGGCAGTGATATAACTGTACAGTTTCTTCAGTTCTGCCGCTCCCTTAGATTAGATTAGATTCTTTGGAGGGATTGGCCAGCGCGACCGCCGTGGGTCTATTGTGGCACCCACTAAGTTAGTGACCTTATCCCCGTCCTGTCCTACATCAAACTGTGGAGTCTGGGGAGGTATCCCCTGTTGGTCAATTATAAGCACCCTCTCGAGTCCTGTCTGCCTTAATAGACCCGAGACGGGACCCTGGCTAAGGCCTGTAGGCACCAGCTTTTTGCCGCTCCCTTAATAAAGATCTCCCCTATGGCAGATCTGGATAAAAATTTTATGATAAAACATAATTTCAATATTTTTGGTGGGGAGGGGGATTTAATACTTACAGTAATCATTTTGAAACACAATATTTAGAATAATGTTACCGGGTTTTTTAAAAGTTTTAATACGATAAATAAAGTTCCTCATTTATTTATATTGATGTCAGTCATTTAAATATTTTTAGAAATAATTTTTTGACATAATTTTATTTGAAATTATTGCCAGGCGATTCAATTTTTAGACAGTCTAGAGCTCATTTCTTAACATTCATTCAAAAAGTATATATATTGTATACCTAAGCAACCAATAATAGTGAGCAATAAAAAAATAGAAGGTTCAAATAAAAAATATGACTAAGTAAGACGAATATCGTGTGTTGGGTTGAGAGAATATTGCTATTATAAAACAATAATAATATTAGGAATGGGTGGGAAGGGAATAGCTAAGTGGTTAGCGTACTGGACTCCCACGCGCGAGGTCCCGGGTTCAAGTCCAGCTGTGCTACCCTTAATTTTTTTTTTCTCCCTAAGAGTTTCTACAGCTCACTGTCCGGTGATGGACAATGTTGACTGTAACGAGACAACACTGTCCAGAGGCCGGCAGTGCACTGAGAAGGCTCCGGGCGCCAGTGACCATAGATGTTGACGCGCTTTAAAAAAAAAAGAAGATAATTATTATAATTATAATAAAAATAACTAAATGTGCATTATTATAAATTACAATGTTTTATTATAATAAATTAATAACGTAATGTTTATCATAAATTATTATTACTTACAATGTTTACAGTTTATTGTGTAAAAAATTTATCTCACGGAATTACAAGCTCCTAAAAAGACATTCTTAAAACTAAGAAAATTTTAAATAATGTAAATTATCTTTCTCCTTCTCTTACAAAAGGAAGTATTTACATTCATTTCAGATTTCCAAAACTTAGTTCACATCGGAATTTTCAAAAAAAAAAAAAAAAAATCTTAAACAAGAAAAATCGGAGAAACTGAGAATAAAGGAAAAAGTTCAAATTTTACATTTCATTTAGATATTGTGATGGATGCAAGAAACTTGAAATAATATTAAATTTTAAATAAATCTAAATTATCAAAATATGTTGCAAAAGGACAGCCAGGTAATACCATTACAGTTACTCGTACGGTTCAAGAACAATAAGGCATTGTACTGTACTACCCCTTCTTCTCACAGGGGAGGAATTGAAACAAAGAGAAGAGATATTTTAAGACAGACTCGTTCTAGCTACCAAAGTGAAAACATCAGAGCCAGTATCAAGTTTTAAGAATTATTCCAATTAATTTATAAGCATATTGTTGTTAACTTAATTTCTCTTAGAGAATATATCTTTTGAAAAACAGTGCGACTTCCTTATTATTGCTAACACTTCATTCTCTTTTAAAATTACAAACTTATAAGCCCTTTTCACTAAAACGCTCGTGCTACACACTACCACTACTACAAATACAACTCCACACCATTACATTACATTGGTGCCAGCTGTTTGGGATATTTTCAACGAGAATCCACAAATTTACAAGTACGTAAAAATTTCAATTTCATAATTAAACAAATTATCCATCAGATAATTTGATTGTTTTTTAATTATTTTCTCAGCGGAAATATCTTCAATATTTCCCATTATTGAATTTTCTAGTGAATTTCATTTTTAAATTTTTGTAATTGTACCACTTGTACCTCAATCCCTTTCGAATTTTGAATTTATGAGTGTACTTAATAGATCCCAAATTATAAAGATATTACGCGATAATAACCTTTCTGTTGGAGGCAATTTACTCCAATTACGTAGACGTCTTGAAAAATATAATCTTTCCCCAAGCAATTCGTTCACTGACAAAATGTATAAGATTAATGGACAAGACATGGGCATCGACGCTGCTGTAGAATATTTACTTGCTCAGCAGCAATTAGCAAATCCTCCAATTAATAATCAACCTAGTCCCTTAAGGAATTTGCAATTAATCAATAGCTTACCTACCTTCGATGGCGAAAATTCAGCCAAAGTGTCAGATTTCCTTGACCAAATTAGCCATTGTGCTAGTCTTTCTGGCTGGGACGACGCTGCTAAATTAGAAATATTAGCACTTAGGCTCTCAGGGTCTGCTAAAATATTTTACGACACCCAGAAGGCCGAACTACAACGCCAGGGTACAAATATAACGTATCCTCTAATTTCAGAGCGACTTCTAGCCCGATTTCGTAAGGAAAAAACACCCTTAGTCCTCTTACAACAGATGACTAATATTCAGTCCCTGCCCACTGAGTCTCCTGAAACATTCGCGGATAGGATTAGACATATCCAATCCGCCATTCATTTAAAAGCTCAAGCTAACCCACTCGAGGCCTTACAAGCAATTCTAGATAAACTGGCCACTGATGCATTCTTGAAGTCACTTCCTCAACCGCTTCGTAATGAGGTGCGAACGAAGCTTCCTCAAAAATTAGATGAAGCACTTTCCTATGCCAATGCCCTAAAAGAAGTTCAGGCTTCTGAAACAAACCCCACAGTTTTCGCTGTAACTTCGAAAAATTCTAATCGTACACCTCCATCTCCTTGTCGTTACTGTGGACAAATGCATTTCCACAGAGAATGCCCGCATCGTAATAAAAGTCAAAAGCCACAATTAAAACCAACTACCACTTGTAGAGTATTTAATGTAATAAAGAACAGACCTTGTCGCCATTGTTCCGGTCCACATTTTGACGTGGACTGCACCAACAAATTCAGACCAAAACCTCGTACTAACTTTGGCAAAATGCCTAAGAAATTTAATATTCCTCAAAACCTTAATCACAGAGCAAATAGTAATAATCGCTATAATAATAATAATAATCAATATTATAGTAATAATCATAGTCCTCGAATTAATTCAAACAATTCGCGATTTAACCCTTATTCAGATAGACCCCAGTATAGTCATAATAATAATAATGGTAGCAATAACCTCCAAAATAGGCCCACTTGCCAATTTTGTTCTAAATTTGGACATACGGCTCGTAATTGTTTCCAAATACAGCCCAAAACGAGTTAGCCCTCAGTCGCTTTCTCGAACACCTGATATCTCATAGACCAAGGTTATCTCATACCTGCTTCCATCAGTCCTGACTAACCAGGTAATACCTAATTATGGCATCACGTCCCTTCATTTGCATGCGGACAATGTCAAAAATCCCTATTTTCTGGCGAATACATACTTTCGCAATTAAAGGGCAATTTCCAATTAGTACTTGTAGAAACGTTCTTACAGGGCAATCATTAATTTGCGCACCGCATCTAACACTTAATAAATTCAACATTCATTTTTCAACTAGTACTCAAACGCACTAATTTAGTACTAATCGCTAAGTTCATAAAATCCCTAGTAACTAGCCACAAAATTTCTGTGCCACCTCGCACACACACTACATAACACTTGAAATAACATACTTGACATAATCTCTTGAAATTATTCTCATTTTATCACACTTCTCAACCTATTCTCAACTCTACAAACTACACCCCATGTATATATTAGTATATATTAACCATATAATTAACAAACTTATGAACTATATATATATAAAAAAAAATAATAATAATAAAAAAAAAATGCATGTAATCAATTAATTAGTCTTAAGAACAAAAATGCGTAAACTTGATTGATTTATCTGTTATGTAATGCAATGTTTAATAGTGATCTCTTTAATTAACACATTTTTTTTTCTGTTCCAGCGACGACGATTCAATGCAGAAATTAAGAATTTTTAAACATTGATTTAGGAAGAATTTTTAATTAATTTTTAGTATACGTTTAATTAATAAATTATATATTTTTTGTTGCAGAAATCAAGATGTCCAAGTGAATTTATTATTTTTAATATGTGATATTATTAATATTTTTTTTATATATTGTATTTGCCTAATTAATTAATTTTTTTAAGTTCGCCTTAAAAGGAAATTAAATAATTTGTATTATACTTGTACTTGTCTGTCATTTGTATTTTAATGTTATAATTTTATAATACTTAATTGTTTTCTTGTATTGTTCAAGGTTATATTCAACTCACCTAGAAAACGCAAAACAGTTGAAAGAACTCATAGCTATAGAAACGGCCGAAATACTTGCACATACCCCTCAAGCTAGCTATTTCATCTTTACCTCTTAGCTTTAATAATTTTTACACTAATATTTGTTGAAATTTAAATTTGTTTAACCTCTCTTTTACAGATCCAAGAATCTTCGTCGACTGCACCATTGCATGTGCATGAATGTTATTGCATGCGCATGAATTTAATTGCATGAAAATTGCATATTAATTATAATTGCATGTTACTGTAAATATTTAAAATAATCATTCATTATTTGTAATTTAATATTCTATTGAATACTATCATTTTCAGATACACAAGATTTTAACAAAGGAATTGACACTAAACTTCGGATTCCTCATAATCCTATAATCCTTCCGCATCCCGCTCGTTTATTAAATATATATATTTTTTTTATTTGTGTATTTTGTATATTTATTTATTTGTTTAATTATTTTTGAAATACTTAAGAGTTTTTTTTAGTCCATATAGAGTTAATTCAAGAAAGTATATACACACCTACGTACCGACACCCTGCAGTCTACATTGATCGCCTAGTAGTCTACCGTTGCCAGTCACACAAATAGGAAAACAAAGGCACAAAATCCCGTTAGGAGAAACCATTTGTAAACGTAAATTCCCCCGCTAGAGAGAGAGAGCAATTCCAAAGAATAGAGTCTGCCATAGCTTTCAAATAGTTCAGTTCAAAAAATACAGTCTTAACTCAGCCTTCAAACCATACAGGCATTCTACTTCAGAAAGCCAGAACACTTCAGGAAATGCTCTCTTAGTATCAGTGCCAGTTATAAGTTAAAACATAAGAGTTTAGCATCTAATCTAGATTAATTAATTGATTTATACTTAATCGCTGTGATATTATAAAGCTATTTAAATTCAGTTAGAAAATATATTTATTTCATAATCAGTGTATGTATATACAAGCCCTTTTCGCTAAAACGCTCACGCCACAAGCTACCTATACACACAAACATCACCATAACATAACACTTATTTTAAATTTAATTTAATATTCATTTTGTTCATATTAGATGAGTCCATTGGCTCGCTCTTTATTCAATCTACATATATACTGTCCTCTTAATATTTTCACCCATTTTATTTTATTTCCTGTTTTTTACTAAACAGAGCAGTCAACGTTTTGTAGTTTAAATACTTTCCACAAGTAATAATTAAAAAAAGAAATCAGAACACTTGCTTAGTCAGCGAATATAATGAAACCTTTAATGTTCTGATATCACGCGAAAACAAGTAAATTTAAATAAAATATTATCACTGCATGTTATCTGTGAAATAAATTTTGCTTCATTTCACGTTTTTTTTTAAATATTTTTTTTAATATTAACATAACGTAGATAAATAAATATATACCGAGTGTAAATTTAAATTTGGGCCGCTACATAAGTGGTGTATTGTTACTCATCAACATAACAAAAAATGATATATCTAAAACATATGTCCGCAAATCAGCTGTTTTGAAGTTATAGCCATTTTTTTTGTATAAATTGAATTATTATTCTTTTAAATCCTAATTTTATTATTTTTGCTACTTCATCTTATTAATTTTATTTTATCTTTAGCCATAATCAAGTAGACTTTATTTAACTAAACAAAAGAGGAAATAGAAAAAAAAAAAAGAAATAGTGATTTATTATTTCATTAAAACGTAGCATAAGAAAAATAATTAATGATAAGAATTTAAGGTATCCCAGAAGATCACATGATTAACACCTTCCATCAAAGAAATTCTTCTTGTGCTTAAGCCAGAGGATTTTCTTCTATTTGATTAAGCACACGCTCTTCAAGGGGTAGAAGTTCGCGTTATAGATCTACCACGATCCCCAGTTAAACCTTTAAAACTTGCTTTTTCTTTTAAATTAGAATGACTTTTTTTTAAAGGGCGATTAGAAAAGCGTTCCGAGTAAAGCTGCCTTGCTTCAGCTCCTATTATATTTCGCGCCAACACATTTTAAATATATGTCTGTCATTTCTGAATTCGGATGGAATAACTTTCCATTCTAGCTTCTTCTTTAATTTTTTTTTTTTTTTTTTTATAGGAAGAAAAAAATCTAAGGTTAGCACAGCTGGACTCGAACCCGGAACCTCCGCGTGGGAGTCCAGTGCGCTAATCACTGAGCTAATCTGCCGCTTCTAATTAAATCATATATTAGCTAACTAAGAACTAATAATCTTATTTAGCTAACAAGATTTAACTAACTGTGTTTTGTTTTCTTAAATTATAATTCGACCAAAAATTTCTTGAATATTGAAATCAAAGCAACGACATTAGGTATGTTTACTTCATTTCACGAGTGGTTAGTGTTTGTTCTTGTTTTGTTTAATTTATTTTATATTATCTCAAGAAAATATGTGACTAAAAAGAAAATGACTTTAGTAAATACGGCAATTTTTTTCTAGTATTTATTTGTTTGTAAACTACCCAGCAGTATGTAGTATTTTGAACGTTTAAATACTCGGCGAATTTCGTATCCTTTCGATCTAATTCGGCTGTAGTTCATTCTGTTGCCGATGTTTAAGAAATTTTGGTCGGACTCTAATAAAAATAATAAATGAAGTATTAATATTAACTGAATCAGTCAAATGAAAAAGGAAAACATTCCATATTTTTGACAAAATGAACTGAGATTGCCATTTTGTGCGTTGTCTTCTATATCTATGAAGAAAGTAAAACATTCCACTTATTTCAATGACATTGCAATACGACAGAAAGTTTCCGGTCAGTTGAAGAAAGAAAAGATTCCAGGAATGTGTTCCTTCTTCAACTGAAATGGTCATGCGGTTCCAGGGTTACCCACTTGGAGCGCTGTCTGTTGTTTCTATCTGCCGCAACTAACTAGCGTTATTGTTCCGTTCTGTTACTTGGAGGAGAGCTCGTAAAGTTTACAAGAAAATCGAAGCTATCAAGGAAATAGGAATGATGAACTAGTGTTTGAATTTATGCAGAACCTACCTCTCTACCTTGTCTGCCAGTGCAGAAAATGATTTACCTGTGTAAACTATGGTAATTTGTCTTCTATGTGCATAACTAAGGGGATAATAAGGCAGTATTTTATACTCACCACGAAGCTGTACCTAAGAAAGGGCGAAAAACGAAGTTTGTTCGTTTTTAAAACGATTAGTTGTAAAATTTCACCCCAAGTTAAGGCATTCAACATATTTAGTGACGTATGCCCGGGTCAAAAAACCGGAACCACACATTACTTAGATTTACAATAGGCCTAGGTTTCTGGTAGATTCAAAAACATCAACATATATTTCCCTGTTCGAGGTCACAGCTTCCTCCTATGTGACCGCGACTTTGGGATCATAAAACGAGAAATTCATCACCATGAACAGAATATACTCACCTGAACAATATTGTGACTTAATACTGTCAGCAAAAAAGAAGCAACCTTTCTTTTCACGTGAAACACCACCTAAAAAGTGAAGAAATACCAGATTATAAAAAGTGTGTGGCCAATATTTTTCAAGAAAAGTGCGAAGAGCTTAGGCACACCAAAAGAATCTTTTAAAATTAGCACATACAAGCATTTTATTTCTAATCTAGCTTGTGAACTAAATTCCTTTACTCAAATAGTTTACAGTTGCAAAGTTAGTTACTACCCTCAAGGCTATCATTTGGTGTCACCAAAACTTCTGAATGCCGCCACCGTTATGAATAAAATTGAAAAAAATATCATTGGAAATGTTTTCCTATTTCATCTGAACACAAATTAAAAACATATGTTTAATGAAAAATTCATTGTATTGT
The DNA here is from genome assembly GCA_011037195.1 of Triatoma infestans. Taxonomy (NCBI): domain Eukaryota; kingdom Metazoa; phylum Arthropoda; class Insecta; order Hemiptera; family Reduviidae; genus Triatoma; species Triatoma infestans. Next base: position 21,905 of record JAAEAF010003953.1, read on the forward strand.
GTTAAATTTTCAGTATTTGTAAATAATATTACATTAAATTACAACCAAGAATTTAATCAAATGAAAAACTACCCTTGAGGGTAGTAAATAACTTTGTAATTGTAACTATTTGAGTAAAAGAATTAGTTCACAAGCTAACGGAAAAGCTGTGGAAAGCAGTTTTCCGCAAATTAGGATGTTTGGAATGTTTTCCTTTTTCATCTGACCGATTCAATTATTCAGTTATTTTTACTCATTGTTATTCGTTTGTTTATTACTTTTTGTTAACTTAATTAAAGTTTACTTGATTATGGTTAAAGATAAAAACAAGAACAAGATAAAATAATGAGTTAGTAATAACATAAAAATTACTATTTTATGAAAACAATTTAATTGGCTCTAATTTGAAAACAGATTTTTTGCAGACAAATGTTTATATTAATTATTTTTTGTTTATTTTGATGAATAAAATACAGACAGCCCTGACGTAGCAGCCCACATTCAAAGTATATCCTGCATATATATATATATATAGTAACGCAGCCAGTGGTGCCATCTAGGAGAGAAGGCGGTACCTCAGGTTCTCCTAGTGGCCGCTAGGAAGCGCTGGCGACGCGCTCTAGTTCTCTCTGGAAGGATTGAGAAGATTCTCCACCGGTATAAATAGTGGGCCCGCAGAGAGTTGAGAGAGTTCTTCTAGTTACAAACGAAGTGTACGTTTGTGGAAAGTGTATAAAAAGTGAAAAAAATGAACTTTTGTGGTTTAAACTGTGAAGTAATTCTTATTAAGTGTTGTATTTTGTAATTTATTGTGTATAACAATAAATTGGTGATTTCTTTATTGAAGTTTAGCGTATTTTATCTATACGAACCCACTTAATACTAGTTGCAGTAGCTGGTTTAGAGGGAAAAACATTAAAATATATATATATATATATATATATATATAAATTATTCAATGGCAAATTAAAACCACATATTCTCATATTTAGATGACAAAACGTTAATAAATTTAGGGTTGGAACGTGCAAATAGGAACGGACGTTTATCAAGATGGTCGGAGTTTTGTGCTAATCGTTTGTTACCTTGAGTATTGAAAGGAGATGGTTAGCTGAGTCGGTTGTATTGGACTAAACTGAATAGAGTGAGTGAGGGATAAAATAAGTGTGCGAGAGAGAGAGAGATGGTGAATGAGAGAATTCATGGTTGGAAATTGGGGGAAATATAGGTTAGAATAGAGTAAGGCCTAGGTGTGGGCCTTCGTCTGGAATAATGGCTTAATTACTAAAGTGGAAGATTTAGGACACCAGGGTCATAAGTACTTACACTAAGCCTCCTACAGATCAACTTTTGGCAAAATCGTTACGATATATATATATATTTCCTATTGCATTTTATATTTTCATTTTATAATATAAAGTTTATTTATTTATTTCTATTAATTATAATTCATTAATTTTAAAAATTTAAAATATTAATAAATTTTACTTATACAATAGCAAAAAGCATTAATCATTTTCATCTAATGGAAATTGTGGTTAAAATATGTATATGAGGAATTTAAACGCTATTTATCAAAACGAGGTAACGATAGAATTCTCCAGAATTTACACATTATTGAATTCTTTCAATAATTAATTAATTTTGAAATATTTTATACAAAATTTGAACGTTTTTTTCTCTGATGAAAAACATCTGAAGGAATATTGTTATTATTATTATTATTATTATTATTATTATTATTATTTTTTTATTATTGATTGATAAAAATCCAGGCCTCCTCGCATGGTGGAACTCCGTTTTAAAAAAACTCGATGATAAAACTAGAATTCATCATTTTTCAACTCTTTGTGATAGAGCAAAAATTCAGCTTTCTAAATTAAGTCTATCAACGGTTTTCCTATCCAGGAAGCGATGCTTATAAGAAAGATCATTCTGCTTCACATAATTTATTCTCAGTGTAGTCCTGCATCATTTATCTTTACGATTTAATATTTAATTTTTCAATGCGATAATTCCATGCTATAACTTTTACTTTCTCTCATGCCTAGTATGGAGTAACTATTGTAATCGTGTCAAATTTTCGATATTGAGTTTTCACCGGAAATAGCAGTTTTGAGGTCCCCTAAGTCCAAATAAAGTGGTTTTAAGCTGGCGTTAGGATTACTCTCGCCAGAAAAAAAAATGGTGTGTGTGTGTGTGTGTGTGTGTGTGTGTGTGTGTGTGTGTGTGTGTGTGTGTGTGTGTGTGTGTGGGTGGGTGTGCATGTATGAACAGCATAGCTCAGCATATAAAAATACTTCAATATTTCTGCACGAAGCGCCGTGTCATTGGAGTATGTTAAACTTTTTCAGTATTAAATGGTTCATAAGCAATTAAGAATCGGGAAAGACTTAGGAATTTATCTTCTGCCCTCTTATAAAGGCATAATATAGAACAGAAAGTTATGAATTATGAGCATGAACGATAAGGAATGGCATTTTGATGAGGTTTACAGATTGAGGAATTTGCACCCAGGGAATAAACAGGTAAACCCCATATAAAGATTTCAACCTTATGTGTTGAAATTGTTGGTATTATTGACTGGATATGCTTTCCAAAAGATTTAATCAAGTACAGATAAATTCTAGAAATATAAAGTCCATAATTGACTCTAGTATCGGACAGTAGTTGAAGTAACTCTTAGCATTTCATTTTGGTTCTTTTTTCAAAAAAAAAAAAATAAACAGAGGTGTCCTAAGAAGCGATGACGTTAAATATTTCCACATTTCTCAATACTTTTCAAATCCGCCACACATTTAATATGTGTGGAAAAATTCCAAGCTGAGAAAGTTGTATGAGAGAATGGTGTAAGGTTTTACAATTTTGGGTGGGGGAGGTAGCGGTGTAGTATGACAACGTTATAGTAAAATGAGTGTAGAAAGTAGTGCCTTTAATCCCTAGAGAATAAAGAAGTTTTTTAATCAATAGAGATTAAAATATATCCACAGTGTTGCCACCTTTAGTTACACTAATTTTAAGATGGGAAATAAAAATATATCCACAGTGTTGCCTTTAGTAACTCTAATTTTAAGATGGTATCAAACCGTTGTACAATACAATATGGTGATAATATGTATATACAAGTTCAAAATATAAACGTCCGTTGTCCCTACTTTATTTTTGGATTAAAAAAAAACAACCCTATGACGCAACAGCCCATGAAGGGCCAATGCTTGCCAGACGGCGTTTTGAATAGGGGAGCGTTTGGTAAGCACGCCGCAATTCCCACGCCTTTTAGTTCCGGCCTTCGCTACCTAGGGCGCTACTAACTGTAGCTTCCCAATTTTAATCACAATGCTGGGTCAACACCGATTTTTGCCATCACGGGGAATCGAACCCTGAATTCTCGCACGAAAGGCGAGTGCGCTAGCCACTAGACCAACGCGGAGAACGTTTATGGATTTACTTTTCAAAAATTATACAATTTAGCTTGATCATCTTGCCCTATTATTATAATTCTTGCCGTATACTGAACTAACTTTAAGGACCAATATTGATTATCTTTTCACACTAAAGTCAAAATTTCAAACTATTTTTTTTTTACCCACCCAGATTTAAAAAATTAATTTTTCCGACGTTTAAAAACTTGAGATTTATATTAAATATTTGAGTGTTACTTCATTTTTTTTTTCATTTTTTATTTTCACTTATTACTTTCCCTTATTTATATATTTTTTTTTCCTTTTTTGGAACCATAATTATCAGTCAAGTCACGAAATATTGATGTATAAACAAAAGCGTCCATCCAATTTTTGAGAAATATAAACATTAGAACGCGTCATACTTTTATCATCATAACACATACGTAGATGTTACGTATATATATATACTACATGGAATGGGCTAAATAAAATTTTGTTGATTTAGGAAGCAACCAGGGAGTTTTTAACACACCCTCCAGGCACAATCCTTATATGCTTACCCTTCTTTTTCCTTTTTTTTTATATATATATTCCAACGTCCTGTGGGAGATTTGATTAATGTTATTGGTACAAAGTAAATTTACTTAATAGGAAATTCTCTCAGTTCATCTTCATTTTATGTTTTCATTTAGCAACGTCCAAATTAATCTTTTAACTTTATTAACGTTATGGAGCTTTTATGTTACTGTATTTTTTTTTTTTTTTTTTTTTTTTTAAGTAAAGTCTCAATATTAAAATGTTTATTTAATTCAGGGGCTCTCGATTTATCCAAAGGACAGTTTAAAAAGTGACTCGCATTTTTAACTTATAAACATCCATATTTTCCGTGATACCCTGTTCTATTTGTGGTCTCCATCACGGTGTTTTGATAAATTAGACAGTGCGATAACTCAGACTTGCACAGAGCAAAATGAGTTTACACACTGTTCAGAAGTCTTTTGTTAAGACCTAATTAGGTTAGGAAGGGGTTCTCAAGTCACATTGTTGTTTTCATTTTTAAAAGACGTTGTATTCATTGTTTCGTGTGAAAAATGGAAAAGGGAAGGGAATAGCTAAGTGGTTAGCGTAATGGACTCCCACGCGGAGGACCCGGATTCGAGTCCAGCTGTGCTACCGTTAGATTGTTTCTTCCTAGCAGCCCCTACAGCTCACTGTCCGGTGATGGACAGTGTTGTCTGCAACGAAAGAACACTGTCCGGAGACCAGCAGTGCACTGAGAAGGCTCGGAGCGCCAATGACCATAGATGTCTGAAATGACGCGCCTTAAATTTAAACAAAAATCAATAAGTGGAGATATGTAACTTAAATAACGTTTATGGAGGAAATTTACTTATAGGATAATTTAGTAATTATTACTAGTCAACAACTGACTACAGTGTTCTTTTGTGATTAAATATTGCTCCTACACTCAAAGAACAAAAAATTAAAAATAATAAGATAATTAGGGTAATTAATATTATAATGTAAAATTTACTCCAAAAAAAAAAAATTAAGTTACATATCTCCACTTATTGATGTTTCCTTTTTTAAAAGAAACGATGAATACAATGCCTTTTAAAAAATGAAAAAAAACATGAGGCCTTAATCAGGTAAGGGAACCTAGTTAGGTCTTAACAAAACCGTGTGTTAACTGTTTTGTGTACTCTTTGCAAGTCTGTGTTACTGCGCACTGTTTTATCAAAACATCCAGATGATGTTCGAACGCCCGAAAGTTGACCACAAAATGAAGCAGGCTATCACGAAAAATATCTCCAAAATATCAGAGATATTTTCCCGTGATAGCCTGCTTCTTATTGTGGTCATCGACCGGTTTCGGGCGTTCGCCAATCATCAGGATGTTTTTGTCAAACAGTGTAATACCACAGACTTGCACAGAGCAAATTCAGTTGATACTGTAATGACATGGCAAGGTCATAGCAATGTCAAACCGTCACAACACATAACAAAGAAAGAATAATTTATAACTAGTGGCCGAGCCGGCTGCTGTCTTCAAGACAAGGCCGCGGCCAAACAAACAAAACCAAGGGTCGATGCTTTACATCAAAGCAAGCAACCGCCAAGGCTGGCCACTGACCTAAATCACTGGTCACCGAAAGGTCGCACAAGATCGCACACTAGGACAGATGTCTTGGTGTGAGTGTTTCTAACACTAATATATAAACTTCGCCCCATTGGAAGAGGGGATGATTATATGATTATACTTCAGTACGTCTTCAAGATCATTATACGAGCAGCAGTTTCCGCGTCCCTATACAGGTTTTATTTATACTTATTTCCTTAGTTGTGCATCTTAGTTCATTTATTTCTAATCATTCTAAATTATTAGCTATTTATCTCCTATTTATTTCTAAGTATTTCTTGTTAATAGTTACCATCACTCACGTTTAAATTAATGTACAAATACAGTCTATTTTTATAATTCCGTGTTAATAATTCGAGCACTAACTTCCAAAAATCTCTAAACTAACTTCCGCCCTCTTCAAGACATCTACTACATACCTCAGGAATCACAATAAACGATTCCACTACATCTGGTGGTATCACAGTGGGATCAGAACATCCATTAAACGATTCCACTACAATACATTCCTTTTAAAACGTGTACACTGAACAAGTTTTGTGGTTCAGTTGATACAGTTGATACATTCAGTTGAGTGTATCAACTGAATTTGCTCTGTGCAAGTCTATGTTATTACACTGTATGACAAAAACATCCTGATGATGGTCGAACGCCCGAAACTATGACCACAAAAAAAAAACAGGCTATCACGGAAAATACTTTTGATGATATCTCAAATAAGAAGAGATATCTCAAATAAGAAGAGATATCTAAATAAGAAGATATGGTTTATAGAGTGGTCAAGTTGACTGATTATTTAGGCTGTGATTTATATTCGATTACTTTCTCTTACTCCTAGTAAGAGGAAGTATTGTAATCGTGACAAATTTTCGATATCGAGTTTTCACCGGAAATATCCGTTTTGAGGTCCCATGAGTCCAAAAAAGTGGTTTTTAGCAAATGGTCTGTGTGTGTGTCTGTGTGTATGTGAACAGCATAGCTCAAAAACGAAAAACCGTACAAAGTTGAAACTTGATATTCCGATTAAATATCACTATGGCATCTGACAGTGGGTCATCTGTCGAAATTCCTCAACAGGAAGTAACACTTTACTCGTTGTTTTTTTTTGCGTTTTTCTCGAAAACAGCTCCAACGATTTTCTTTAAACTTGTTATATCAACTACAAAAAAGCTACAAATTTTATTTGAAACATTTCTCTAGGAAAATTGATTTAAGGGGACTTTTAAAGAAGGGGGTTTATGTTTTTCTCTAATGTGCTACACAATTCTGTTAACTAAATAATATTATTTAGAATTATATAAGTTGCCAAAATTCTCAGTTTGAAGAAAATCGGTTGACCGGAAGTGCTACTTTACTGAACAGGTTTTTCAGTTTTTTGTGATTTTTCCCCATAAAAATGCCGACAGTTTTAAACACTAATAATAATTATAAGTGGGAAGAAAATTTGCTATTTCGCAGTAGGAGAAAGTCGTGTGAGTGTTTCACACCACATTTGTTTATCACCTGTGGAAAGATAGCCAAGAACAGATGGCTAATATTTCGCAGCTTCAATACCATTTTTTTTTTTAATTTTAGAGCGTCAACATCTATGGGTCATCAGCACCCGGAGCCTTCTCAGTGCACTGCCGGCCTCCGGGCAATGTTCTCTCACTACAGACGACACTGTGCCATCGCCGAATAGTGAGCTGCAGAGGCTCCTAGAAAGAAAAAAAAACGAAGGGTAGCACTGGACTCAAATCCGGGACTTCCGCGTGGGAGTCCAACGCGCTAAGCACTTAGCTAATCCCTCTCCTACCCTTAGATTTCAATTTTGATTGAAAACAAATCAAATCAAATATACATTTATTTAAGGTCTGTATTTATACATATACATTATATACATATAGGAAACCAGAACAGCTGTCTTTAATTCATTAACTTAACATAGATAATTACAGAATAATTCGGGAAAAATGACCATAAAAAAAAACGATAAAGCTGAAAATTATTAATTTAATCTTGTTTTAATTATGTACACTCACTTTTTTATGTGCACAGATATTACTATTATTATATCGCCCTTATTAAAAATTAAACTGTTTACATGTTCTTCATTTTGCTCAAAGAAATGTAATGACGTATCAGGGTCATAGCAACGTCAAAGTGGCTCCAGCCAGTCGCTATCTTCACAAAGGATGGCAGGAAGAAAGGATAATTTATAACTAGTGGCCCAGCCGGCCGCTGTCTTCAAGACAAGGGCCGCGGCCAAACAAAAACCCTTTTCAATACAAGGGTCAATACATTACATCAAAGACAAGCACCGATAAAGCTGGCCACTGACCTAAATGACATTGGTCGCCGACTGGCCAAGGTCGCACGCTACGAGAGATGTCTTAGTATGAGTACTTACTTACACACTTGACATAAACTTCGCTCCACTGGAGGAGGGGATCATTATATCAGTAGCTAAGTATCATCAGTATACCAGTAGCCACATTATTATATAGTATTCATTTTACAGCAGCATTCATACTTGAGTTCCGAGCGCGTCCCTATACAAGGTTTAACTTATAATTATTTTCATAGTTTTGCATATTAGTTTATTTATTTTAATCATATTAAATTATTTGTTCGCTCCACTTGAGGAGGGGATCAGTATATCATTATACCAGTAGCCATAATTCATCGATCGTTATACCAGTAGCCACATTATTATATCAGTATCATTTTACAGCAGCAGTTATACTTGAGTTCCGAGCGCGTCCCTATACAAGGTTTAACTTATAATTATTTTCATAGTTTTGCATGTTAGTTTATTTATTTTAATCATATTAAATTATTTGTTATTTAACTCTTTAAATTATTTATTTATTTTTATCATTTCGTGTTAATTGTACCAAACCACACATTCAAATTATTGTTAAAAATATAATCTATTTTTATAAATTCAGTGTTAGTAATTCGAGCAATAACTCTCTAAAAATCTCTAAACTAACTTCCGCCTAATAAATCCCTCTTCAAGACATCTAACTTCATACCTCATGAATGACGACAATTGATTCCACTGCAGAAATAACTTGACATTTTTCTAGTATATAATCAAAAATCATTTTTCTATATCCGTTATCTCAAGAAGACTGTTGCGCAATTTTGTCTACCGGTGTGGACTAAAAACAATAGCGGTTTATCATCCTTCGAGTAATGGCCAATTAATATTTAAAATAGGATTAGAACTATTTAATTTTAATGAGATGTTTATACGGCAGTGGCCAGAGGAGTTTTTAAAGAAAAAAGAATTCTTTGTTGCTTTAGGTTACGGGTACATTCTTCAGAAGCTCTGCAAAATTTATTAGAGAAAAGATACGGATTATTGTTGTTAGTTAAATGACAGTTAATTAAATAAAATTATATTAACAATAAGAGAAAATAAAAAAGATAAAGATATCTTTAGGGCAGAAAAGGAGTGTACGTTGAGAACGTTCAAGATTGAAATGAAGAGAGAGTATTTTTAAAATTTAAAAAAAACCTGTTTAAAGGTGGGAGGGATAAGAAAAATGTTTATAGTGAGGCGCGGCAATTTCAAATTTGTTCTTCCACTTCTTAACCTGTCACTTCTTTGTCACAATTTCTTGTTTTTAGTATCTTATACTCAAGTTGTTCTGTTAATATTTCTATTATTTTAAATTTTTCTTTTATTTGTTTTTATAAATCTATGCACTTTTTCATCACTCCAATACTGTACCTTTTCCCGAAACGTAGAACAACAAAGAATTCTTTTTTCTTTAAAACTCCTCTGGCCATTGCCGTATGAACATCTCATTATAATTTTAAAGCCTGACGATTTGAAAACCATTATTTAATTTTAATTACAAACGTTGGGTAAAAGATATTTGAGTATGTGGACGGGTCCGCAATGCTGGAGCAGCATGCACATTGATTTTCTTCCTGGCCAGTTTCGGATTTTCATCCATCGTCAGAGCAAATTCACCAAGTTCGTGTAGAGAGTTCACTTCAACGTAATGTTTCTGTTACACTCACACTTGTTGGTTTGTTGGTTGTATATAATTATGTATAGAGGTATATATAAAGGAAGAAAATCAATAGCATGCTATGACGGATAAAATACCAGATGTCAAAGATATTTGTTTTATACTTGTTCAATGTGTAACCTTAATAAAGATAAAAATCTGGTGTGAAACACTCACACAACATTCTCTTACTCCAATTCTCAAAATTATAATTGACAAATTTTATAGTTTGTGTACCAAATTTAATGAACTTCGTCGAAAACTGAAAAAACTATTCAGTAAAAGCGCACTTCCGATTTACTAATTTTCTTGAAACTTGGAATTTTGGCAATCTGGATATTTCCGGTGAAAACTCGATATCGAAAATTTGACACGATTACAATACTTCCTCTTACTAGGAGTAAGAGAAAGTAAAAATACATTTCAAATACCAGCCGGATATCCAATCTTAAGTTTTTTATAGAAATAAATATTTAGGGCATGAGGTTATTTCTAACCGAACAAAGCTATACAATGGGGTAAAGAATTGTATAATAGAATCTATGAAATGTTCTTTAAAATATTCACAGTTTTTTAGAACATAATTTTAATTAATCTTTTCTTTATCTTTATATATATAAAAATGAATGTGTGTCTGTCTGTACTCGATAGATTCAAAAACCATACATCCAATCGCCGTGAAAATTTGGGAAATTATTAGGTATATCCCCGGGAAGGTTTTTGCAAATTTTTTTTTAAAATCAGAGTTCTAGGTGCTCCAAAAATAATATCCCAAAAATATCAAAATAATATTTAATTAGTAATATTTGTTAAAAGTGTAACCATGGATAAATTGAAAAATTAAATTGTTACTAATGAAATTTAGTCATAGAATTTACTTTTATAAAGCAAATTAAACTGTAAAAAATAACACCCATAATAACAGTTGTAATAAACATAAAAATACAAATCAAAAATATTATTGATTCCAGCTGAAGAAAATAATTGGAAATACGTTTTATTTAACCCCACAATTATGCCACCAAAGCGAAGTGCCATTGGTCGATCTACAAATCAAGCAAAAAGGAGAAGAGAAGAACGAGCTTCAGAAACAAGTGAGCAGAGAAAAACCACAATTATGCCACCAAAGCGAAGTGCCATTGGTCGATCTACAAATCAAGCAAAAAGGAGAAGAGAAGAACGAGCTTCAGAAACAAGTGAGCAGAGAAAAACTAGGCAAGAAAGAGATCGAGATCACACTGCTCTTGCTCGAGCTTCAGAAACAAGTGAGCAGAGACCAGCTAGGCAAGAAAGAGATCGAAATCACACTGCTTTTGCTCGATCATTAGAAACAAGTGAGCAGAGACAAGCTAGGCAAGAAAGAGATCTAGTTCACACTGCTCTTGCTCGATCATTAGAAACGAGTGAACAGAGGCAAATATGATTCATGGTCCATGTGGCTCACTAAATAATAATTCACCATGCATGTCAGATGGAAAGTGCACAAAGCGGTATCCTAGAGACTTACTTGCTGAAACTATTACAGGCAATGATGGATATCCACTCTATCGACGACGATCTACCGAAGATGGTGGAAAATCCATTAAACTAAAAGTACTCAACAATACTATTGATGTTGATAATCGTTGGGTAGTACCATATTCTCCATTACTACTAAAAACGTATAACGCACACATAAATGTTGACTGCAATTCAGTGAAAGCTATAAAATATATTTGCAAATATGTGAACAAAGGAAGCGATATGGCAGTGTTTGGAGTGAAAAATACAACTGCATCTAACGATGAAGTCACCCAATATCAACTGGGACGCTACCTAACAAGAGTTGTGGTTTATATTTCTTAGATGCACCTGGAGGCACTGGCAAAACTTTTCTTATTTCACTTATTCTGGCAACTATAAGATCACAAAATAATATTGCACTTGCTATTGCATCATCTGGTATTGCAGCAACTCTTTTGGACGGTGGTCGAACAGCACATTCAGCATTGAAATTGCCATTAAATATGCAGGTAATTGAAACTCCAACATGTAATATTAGCAAATATTCTGGGATGGGAAAAGTACTAAGATCATGTCAGCTTATGATATGGGATGAATGCACCATGGCACACAAGAAATCATTGGAAGCACTCAATCGCACATTAAAAGATTTGAGAGGAAATGAGCAGCTCTTTGGTGGTGCACTCATTTTGCTAGCTGGTGATTTTTGACAAACTCTACCAGTAATACTGAGTTTGTTATACCACGTTCAACATCTGCAGATGAATTGAATGCATGTCTCAAATCATCAGTGTTATGGCGGTATGTGGAGAAAATATCTTTAAAGACCAATTACATGCGTGTTCAATTACAACAAGATGAATCTTCTGAACGATTTGCAAAACAATTGTTAGATATTGGGAATGGTAAAATGGAAAGGACGAATCCACACACTGTATTACATTACCAGAAAACTTTTGTCACATTGTAAAATCCACTGATGAATTGATTCCCAAAGTTTTCCCAAATTATCGCAGAATTATAAAAATAATCATTGGATTAGTGAGCGTGCTATATTGGCAGCCAAAAACATTGATGGGAATTTAATAAACTGCACAATTCAAAATGAAATACCTGATGAAGAAACAACATATAAATCCATAGATACTGTTGTCAATCACGATGACTCAGTTAATTATCCAATAGAATTTTTAAATTCATTGGATCTACCAGGAATACCACCGCATATTTTATCTTTGAAAATTGGTTCCCCAACCATCCTTTTACGAAATATAAATCCACCGCGACTATGCAATGGGACTTGGCTATCAGTAAAAAAATTAATGAATAACATAATTGAGGCAACCATTTTAAATGCAAAACACCAAGGGGAACATGTACTTCTACCACGCATTCCCATGATACCAACGGATACTCCATTTGAATTCAAACGTCTGCAGTTTCCTGTACGACTAGCCTCTGCAATGACCATTAACAAAGCACAGGGACAATCATTGCAAGTATGTGGTTAAATTTGATAAATCCATGCTTCTCACATGGACAACTGTACGTTGGGTGTTCACGAGTTGGAAACCCATCAAATTTATTTGTTCTTGCACCAGATAGGAAAACAAAAAATGTTGTATATTTACAAGCACTACTAAGATAAAGTTCACCATCAATCATCATCATTCATTTCATGATGATATTTAATAATTACAAAATTATTGTTCAATTGAAATTCGTTTGCAATATTGCTTAATATCACAAGTAAAGATCACATGTTTATTCTACCATCAACTATGCGGAACTTTATCTTAGTAGTGCTTGACAAATAAATGTGCGGACAGATATGGCGTTTGAGTTCAAACGAATTCAATTTCTAATACACCTTGCGTTCGCTATGACTATCAATAAAGCGCAAAGACAATCACCCGGGTTCTTTCCTTTCAGATCACAGCAACGCAAAGTAGGGTATTAACTTGAATGGTTTGTTTTCTTGCTGAATCTATGTTAACTATAATACTTCTATTTACTTCCCTAATAATTAAAATCAGATTGAGCCACAGCGAAGCGTGACCGGGTTTAGCTAGTGTTAAAATAAAACATTATATTCTTTAATAGATTTTGCAGAGATGAGTAAATTTTTTGGTTTATTATTAAGTTTCTAGTAGTTTTCTTTTTTCAGCAACAAGAGAAGTTAAGGAAAATAAGTAAATAAAAATAAATAATATTAACAAACAAAGCGCAAGAAAATTAATAATGTTAAAACATTATTCAATAAATAAAAGAAATATTTTTGTATTTTATTATTTGTTTATTTGTAACATGGTTGGATCTAGTGTATTATTTTAGAGGGCAGCCAACAGTTTGGAATGCCACTTTTTATTTGTGATAACCGGTCATGTTATTGGGTCGTAGGTTTTGGTGATACAAACATCACAACCGCTCGACCGCAGATATTGGCAGAAATAATTTTTTTCTCTTTACGTTCCCACCCCCTTCTCGCTTTTTTTTTTGTTATTGGAATTCAATCCTTTTCCGTTTTTATTTCATTTTATTTGTTTTACTTCAAATAATACTTTTTTTAAATTTTTTAATTGTTTTTGTTGCAGTTTTAATAGTCTTGTATAAAAATATTGTATTCTCCATTTTTTGTTGAAATTAAGAGGAAATGTTACAATCAATTTAAATTCATAGAATTTAGAAGATTATTAACTTCATAGAAAACAATTTATAAACTTCCAATAGGTTTAAAATTACTGTTACAGCGTTCAACTGATAAGTCCTTTTAAATGCTCAGTAATCCTATAATCCTGTCTGATGAATGGAGCTTGAAGATTAATTAAAAAAAAAAAATGCTTTGAAGTTATATATAGCAATATGCTCCTTTTAATTATAAATAACATACGTATCTACAATGTTTTACCAATATAGATTTTTAACAAAGTAATAATGAAATTGGGGTTAGGCCTCTTGTGAACAATCTCGCATAATATTCAGGAAAATGAGTTAGTTGTTTATATTCTTCCGCAAAACCAATGGTGGCAGGAAGAGTTCGAATTGGAATGGTGGGTGAAGCTTATGCAATCACAGACGACTTTAGTCGTCGATTAAGATATTTGAAATATTAGCATACCGAAGAATGTTAAAATTGTATGTCAAAATTGTCTTATTGATCAGGTGATATTCCAATGCCGAAATATTCTCACAAATGGATTAGATAAGGATATCACGTGATGTACACAGTCAAAAGAGCAGACTTTTTTGTTTTATTGAAAAAAGCCACACTAGGTGGGAGCGGTCGCCTGGGTTCTCGCGCATAACCGCCCTTAAATAAACCCCTGACCTGAATGTTGCCCCTAACGCTGAGCGTGACGCCTCAAAACAATGCAAATGAACTTAACTCCTAAACTAATCCTAAAACCTACTCGATATTCCTGGGAGGACAAAGATCTCTAACCTACATTCAATTCATTTCAATACAGTCAAAAGTTTTATATACACCCTTGCACACTAAGCTCGTTCATTCAACCATGCACACTCCTACGCCCCTTATTACTCAATATTCCTGGGGGTTACTAGTTAAACCCTAAATCTAACCTTATAACTAGCCTAAAACTAAGAATCATAACTACACCGCTATCCTGGAATCCGCATTCATGCAACATTCACGCAATTAATTACATTCATTCCAACCAAGCAAACTACCTACCAAATCACCCCCTATCGACCCATTCCATTCTCCTTTTTTCCGCAAATCGCCTAAAACCTCTTTACGCGGCCCTATCTTCGAATAGCAGAGACAGATTATTGTTCTCCAAAGTAACGTGGAACCCAACCTCCCTCTAAGATGTTGACGCAAATCAGAATACAGAGGGAAATCCAACAACACATGCTCACTTAGTTCCTCCTGTCCACACCTACAGCTCCCATTCCCCACCAGACCCATTCACCATTCAACTATCCATGCCCCGTGACCAACCGTGAAACCGCATATGACAGTTCGTCGGAAATAATGCTACATCTCCACTTCACCTTCTGCAAAAGTAAAGACTGTAATACACAATTTGTGAAATGAAAAGCATTTCTTGATGCCGATTTTGAGCATTCAGGAAAAATTGACGGACAAATGAAGCCAAGACGCTGAAGAACTTCGTAGTTGAAAAAAAAAACTTACGGTAATCATACGGAGAGAACATATGATGCAAATTCTTATTGTGGGTTTATTGCCATCATCAGATGCGATGGAAAGCATATAAGAAAGAAGTTATACAGATGGAAAGTTTGGGTCCCAATCTAGCTGTGCAAAAATAGAAAAAAAACATTCCCTACTGTAATTGTTTGCGGGTTGAAACCCGGGAAACAAGTACATAGGGAAAATCGAAGTGATTCATCAAAACTATTTTAAATCATTCGAAATTATCGTGACAGATGGAATTTCAGATAAACCCAAAAAACTTTTTGACAGACTCCTTCATGCAAGCCCTACCAATCGAAGAAAAATAAATTATTTCCACAATTATAATTTAAGTTTCCACAAATATGATCTTTCCAGATCTTGGAATCAACGAGTAATTTCTCTTTCCTAATTGAAAAACCCAAGATCTTTGATTTACATTTCACGTCCCATGATGTCAAACAATTTTTAGCCGACATCCACCATAAAATAACAGCGGTTTATCATCCTTCGAGTAATGACCAAACAGAGTGATACTTAGCCGTTGAAACTAATGTTGCGCTCTGTGGAAAAATGAGAGGTACATCAAAGCGAAGCTGGCAAGAATATTAATACCATATAACCAGATGCCGCACATCCACTGCAACCGCTCAAAGTCCATTTATCTCTCAAGTTCAATCTAGAAATCAGATCACGCCTATCCCTGATGTAGGAACCAGAGGAACAGCTAGAAAAGCAGGATAAGACTCAATAAAAAATGTAGTACATTTAAAGAAGGAGATAGGATTCAAGGTAATAGCCTACATTAACCAAAATAAATAGCATTTGGGACAGTTTTAGACTAACAAGGGAAGGTTCATTACACTGTGAAGCTGGACGAAGGAGGGATCAGAAGAAAGAGAGAACCATATTGATCAAATTAAAGAACTTTATATTACTTTTCTATTTTTATTTTGTTTATTACATTACTTACACGCTAATTACTATACTTGTTTTTTATGTACTTGTTTCTTTTTCCCGGCGGAACTGTTAAGTTCAGGGTGTCCCATTTAAACGGGCCACTTTTGGAATAACTCTTAAACGAAGGAAGATATCTAAAAAATGAACATAAGTTTGTTGAAGTATTTTCGCTCTAGTTTATGAAGGTGTTAGTGTTTTTCTGATTTCATTACCGCCTTACACCTTAAATCGGTGGTAGAAAAAGCTGGATCGGGAAACCGGGACCGATAAGCTGGCCATCAAGATCGCCCGGTTTAACGCCACTCGATTTTTTTTTTTTTTTTTTTGGAGGGGATATCTCAAAGAAAAAATTTATGCCAAGGAACTAACAACTCCAGATGTAATTAGAGAAGGCTTAAACTAAACCTGCTTATCAATTCCGGCAGATATGATACGATTAGCTGATGGGCAGCGACTGCGCTTGTGCCGTTTAAGCCGAGGAAGTCATTTTGAATAAATGGAAAATATTCTTTTATCGATTTTTGTAAATAAACTGGAATATTGTTTGGTTTTATTGATGTTTTACCTGATTTTTAAGTTCCTTATGATTCTAAAATAGGTTTTAAGTTTCAACAACATTTTAGATGTTTTACCTGATTTTTAAGTTCCTTATGATTCTAATATAGGTTTTAAGTTTCAACAACATTTTAACTTTTTTATTTATTAAAAATTAATAAGAAAATCCGCTTTTAATTTTAGTCTATGAAACTGACAAGTCGGAAAAAAACGACGAAAATTTAATCTTTATGATTGAATATCTCGACAACGGTTCGAAATATTGAAGTGAAATTAACGGCATTTTCCTTCATTTTTTTTTAAATAGTTTTCAATACAGTAGTAAATAGTGGGGGTCAAAAGGAAATTGCCACATTCAATTACCGATTAAATGGCAATAAAACACTAACACCATCATAAACTAGAGCGAAAATACTTCGACAAACTTTATGTTCACTTTTTAGATATCTTGCTGTCTTGAAGAGTTATTTCATAAGTGGCCCGTTTAAATGGGGCACCCTATATATTAAATATTCTCATTTTATTATCATATTCTTATTAGTATTAATTATGACATGACTGGAAAAAAATTACATTTATTTATAAGAACCGAAAAATGATTAGTCTATAAATAAACTCGTAGTGTTCACTACCTTGTAGATTTTATTTATACATATTAAAAGGTCTTATTAGTGTAGTTGCCCATTGCTATGAAGAAGTCTATTGCAATATGGGCGAAATTTTGGTTTGATACTAAACCAAAGGACTTGGTTAACGCGGAATCTTGTTGGATTAAATTTGTTTATAATCATTTGAAATTCACATTATTAGAGAAATCAGAATGGTTATCACATTCTTATTCTCTATATTTTTAGAAGTTTTTATTACCGTTTAGTAATTTATGGAGCGCCATTTATTTCAAATGTCGCCACTTTGTCTAACATAGATAAGCGTGGGAAAAAAACACTTTTTATGCCACAACCACAACTTGCTATGATCTCTTTATTTTATTAACAGAAAGAAGTAATGGGCGGTAAAACAAAAAAAAACAAAAACAAAGAAAAATGTTCCAAAGTTTATATTAAAAAAGAAAAAGTAGGAAAAGAAAGAATGACTAAAAGAAAATTGTAAATAGGAAGGAAGAACGGAGAAGGGATGAATGTTGTTTGTAAGATATCAACCATTCAGTCATGGAAGACCGGTTGATCCTTCAGTTTGTAGAGCTGTTTGGGAGAATGAGAGAGAGTTGAAAACAAAGGGAATCTAAAAGTGTATATATATATTAAAAAAAAAAAAGACAGCAAGAACAGAAAGAAAGAGAAAGTGAGAAAAAAAAACAAACTCTCAATGTAAAGAGAAACAGTGTGAGAAATTGGAAGAGAAAACTGTAGAATAAACAAAGAACAAGGTTTGACTGTAAAGAGGAGAAATGGCACTCCTAAAGTCACTAGTATTGCTTTTATGTCTGTGCGTGTGTGTGTTTTTGTGTGTTTGCGTATGAAAGGGTAAAGCAGAGAAAACTGACAACTTCTAACTTTTTTGGGCTAGAAAGTAAAGTGTTGTTACATAACAACAAATTATACTGCTCGAAATTCCTGAAGTTATATTTATAACTCAATATTATAACTCTACTATTGTTTAAGGCTAAAAACTTCTTTAAATAAAAAGCAACATTTGGAAGATTTTCTTTCTATTATCCATGTTCCCTTAATTAATATTCTTTATAAAATCGACAATAATAATAATAATAATAATAATAATAATCCAATACTCCGGGATCAAGCCGTCTCTGACACGAGATGCTGGCTATGCTGTCTGATCCCGGAGACGGCCCGCCGTCCGCTCGCGGCCTATCCAGCGCTCGTCCAAAAGGAATATCTGTTCAGACATTACAGTATGGCCAAAATACTCCATTCTGAGGTGGTACGGACTATAGGGATAGCTGAGCTCACCTAGTTCTAGTACAGATACGATCCCCAGCCAGTCCTTAAGGACGCGCGGTATCTGCTATACTGGGACCGACTGGTCTTAACCGATTACATCATTGCTAAAACTCGGATATACGTAATCTGGTATGAAAGGGAAAAGGGCCAAGTAATTTTAATCGACCCCAGATACAGCCAATCTGGCCGCTTGCGTACAAAGAAAAAATATTGAAACACGGGCCACTGGCCAGGGATATATCTTCTGCCAGGAAGGGGGTTCACTAGAGGTGCCGCTGATTATTTCTGGAATGGAGCTGAACCACGTTCGTTGGAGGAAGGACTGAGAAAGTTAGGGATTAGAAAAAGTCTGATTGCAGATATGCAATAGGCTAGGTCCATCACTCTTGTAGACTTATCAGAGAGGTGTTGCGGGAAGAATCAAGATAAGCCCTGCATAATTCTCTCCATATTATGTATGTTTCTAAGATCAGGGCCCGGGTGCAAAAACATTTTCGGTACCCCCCCCCAAAAATCCGATTTGAAACACTCACAAAACCTTCTCTTACTCCAGTTTACTTAGTTAACGTAGTCTCTATCGAACGTCTCTATTAGAGAAGAGATTAGCTCAGTGGTTAGCGTGTTGGACTCTTACGCGGAGGAGCCGGGTTCAAATCCTCTGCTTACCGCTTAGATTTTTTCTTCCTTGGAGCCTCTACAGCTCGCTGTCTGGTGATGGACAGTGCTGCCTGTAGCGACAAAACACTGTCCGGAGGCCAACAGTGCGCTGAAAAGGAAATTAGTTCGATACCTTCAGAAACTATATTTTGATTGCAATAGCTCATGCGTAGATTTCCATCTTTAATACTTTGTGGACTGCGCCACCTACACAAAATTAAGTACAATATAATGAATAGCTAAAAACTCCAGGTCTGAGAAAAGTTTTTCTAACTGAATATTATGAATTCCTTGGTGAAAATTTTGTGGGTGTTTAACATCAATTTTATTTTGTTCCATTAGTATAAACAACAAAACACAAAATGGCGGACTAAAATGCATCTTGCAGTTCTGCATTATTATCTTATGCCTTCTTTGTCAAAATAATGCAATGAAATTTCTGCGTTTTTTCTTACAATAATATCTCACAATAATGATATAAAACAATAAATATTATGTCAGAAATTACTGGAATATTTGCATTATTTTATAAAAAAAAAATTTATTGCACAATTCTATAATTTATAAATTACCTACAGAGGGGAAAATTAATAAAAAAAATTCTAAACTAGTTTTTTCAAAGAAATAATTAGCCAATCAGTAATTTAGAATTATCATGTTGACCACGCCTACATTTCACACTTTTACTTCTACAATGTGATTGGCTAATTATTTCTATGAAAAATCGAGTTTAGAATTTTTTCACTAATTTTCCCTCAGTAGGTATTTTATAACTTTATTGAATTTTGCAAAAAAAAAATTTTATTCTATATTAATTCTAATTAATATTGTTTAGATCAGGGGTGAGCAACCTTTTTAATCAACGGGCCAATGTAAATTTTAAAATTTTTTGGCGGGCCGCACATAAAGTAACACTTATTAATAATTTACAAAACTTTATTTATAATAAAATTAGAATAAAAAAATATAAAGTTTAAAAAAAAAATAAAGATTTCATATACAAATTTTAATGCAAAATAAAAACGAACAAGAAAAGAACAGAAAAACGAATTTACTTGAAATTTTTAATGAGAAATTTGGCATTGTTTTTTCGATACAAGCTGATCAATATCAACCGGAATTGATGAGGTAGCTACACGTACACAGCTTTCTAATCGTGCATCACTCAGTCTTTCGGTGGTCATTTTTGATTAATTTCATGGTTGAAAATAATTGTACGCAAACATACGTACTTCCGAACAGAAACATCATTTGCTTTGCATTTTTCGTCAAAAGTGGAAATTTCTCAGGGCTCACATAAGATTTATAAAAATTTTCGATGTTTACTGAAAAGAAGACATTTTTTAAATAGGTATTGTTCTGCATGTCAAGCACTTCCATTTGAAAGTCTTCGGGAACTTTATCCACATCGATATTAAATGGTGAGGAAAACATTTTCATGAAAACCGCTGTCTTCTCAGCTTTGAACATTTGGAATCGTAATTGAAATTCGTTGATTAAAATGTCTATATATTGTGCGTATTTTTGAGAAGTAGTAACGTTTTCTTTTTCTAAATGTGGAAAGTATAAGAATTTTGGCTGTAAAAAAGGTTCATTTCATAACCACCCAAAGTAAAGAAGAATCTAATATTACTTTTTTGACAATAATATTGCATTCACGCCTTACAAGAAACACAAGAATTGCTAAAATTGCTAGTTAACAGCTTACCAGTCTGACTGATTGTGTGACAGAAGCAAACACAAACAAGCAAGACGCGGCGCGTTCGTATTGCATGCTTAAACAAGTCGCCGACAAGTGAGTAACTCGTAACAAAAAATTGTTTCGGTTTAGTATGTACTACCATTTTATTATAATTAATTTTATAACAATATATTGATGGGAGAAAATCGATAAAATAAATTCAATTTTAGGAATGCTTGGTAGGGCCGCGTGTTGCTCATCCCTGGTTTAGATGATAGAATTGTACAATAAACTGAAGTAGCACTTTAGAGGAAAACCTAACCCCTTTCCTCCTCCATAAGTGCCCTTAAATGAATTTTTCCTGAGAAATGTTACAAATAAAAGTTGTAGCTCCTTACATGTTTAGTAATTATAATAACTTTAAAGAAAATCATTGGAGCCGTTTTTGAGAAAATCACAAAAGATCCAGTTCAGTAAAATGGTATTTTCGATTGACAGATAACTTCCTGTCGAATCCGATGGTGATAACCAAACGTAATGTTTGTACTTTTTACCATGTTCCGTTTTTGCACTATGCTGTTCATATGCATACTCAAATATATATACACATTTTCTAAATACCAATTTTTCAGACTGAGGGGGCCCCAAAACATATATATCGGGGGGGGGGGGATGAAAATTCGATATCGAAAATTTCACACGATCACAATACTTTCTCTTACAGCGGTAAGAAAAAGTAAAAATTAAAATTATAAAACATTAAATTTAATAGTGGAGAAAATATCGCTAATTTCCCCCCCTCCCCAGAACTCGTTAAATCAATTTTCTCGATTAAAAAAAAAAAAAAAAGTGTAAAGTTTCTCTCTCACTCTCTCTCATACACACACGCGCGCGTACATACGAACATACTATATACAGATATAAAATAGGTGAAAGAGTTGTGTGTGTGTGTGAGAGGGAGGAGTGTGTGTGTGTGTGTGTGTGTGTGTGTGTGTGTGTGTGTGTATATGAGAGAATAAGAGTTTTCTCTCCTTGTGAGTACTTTCAGCATGCTTCTATTTTATATACTACGTATATACTCGTATATTACATCAATTAATTATAAAACAACCAAAAAGAAGATGTTATGTTTGATTCTGATTTCGATTACAAAATAGATGAAGAATAATTTGAAATCTGTTCAAAATTATTCTAATCCTGCTGTATCTATATGTAATTTAAGTCAATTTTTATTTGCCTGCTGCTTAGTTCTTCTTAATGCGATATACGTAAATAAATATTTATGCCAATTGAAGTTAAGACAATATACCAAAAAAATAATTCTTAACAATTAAGTAAGACAAAGGAAAATTTTCATTAATGTAAAGCTGAATTTCTCACGTTCACAAACAAGAATACACCGAGTTCTATTCCTAGAAGTACGCCCACACACCCCTACACCGAGATATATACAGACCACAAAGGGGGATTTTACATAAATTGATTTTAGTAAATCCCTTAGAAGTTTAGATGGAAACCCACTTCAATGATATCTCTAACCCAAAATACACTAACAAGAAACTCACGGGGGTCAGATAAATATTCTTATTTTAATTATTATCATTTAATTAATTTAACAAGGTCAT
Organism: Triatoma infestans; assembly: GCA_011037195.1. Taxonomy (NCBI): domain Eukaryota; kingdom Metazoa; phylum Arthropoda; class Insecta; order Hemiptera; family Reduviidae; genus Triatoma; species Triatoma infestans. Next base: position 44,497 of record JAAEAF010003953.1, read on the forward strand.
TGATTTTTTTTTTTTTTTTTTTCCTTTTATAATTAAAGTATAGAACAAAAAATTAAATTATAAAATTAAAAATTTTAAAAAAAAAAAACTGAGGGTAAGATTAAAAATGAAATAATTAACCTGGATTGCCCTGTAGGTGGTGCATTTGAATTAATGAATTTATATAATAAATTTGTTTCACGGTTGATAAAACTTTTTTAATCCATTAAAATATTGGACAATATAGTGGATATATTAGACAATATAATATCAGACATATTTTCTGTGGTTGTATGATACATTTTATGGATTCAGGTCTAACTGGGGAATGTTAAGCTTATGTAATGTAATGGTGAGTTGATGTGTTTGTAGGTAGCTTGTGGCGTAGTGTTTTAGCGAAAAGGGCTTGTATGTATATACGATTAAGAGAGAAGTATTAGTAATAATTAAGAGATCACACTGCTTTTATAAATGCATATATTATTCTTTAAGCAAGTTTAAGTATATTACAATATCACACTGTATCTTAATAAAATAACGTTTATCTAGAATAAAGGCAAATATCTATCATTGGCACTGAGCAATTCCTGAAGTAGTCTGGCTTTGGAAGCAGAATGCCTGTATGGTTTGAAGGCTGAGTTTAGACTGTTCTCTCTTTACTCTTTTAAAGCTAATCTTAGACTCTCTTCTTTGGAATTGCTCTCTCTCTCGCGGGGGAATTCTCTTATACAAAAGAGTTACCCTAACGGGATTTAGTGCCTTTTTTTTCTTAATAGCAATGACCAGATTTAATATACCTGGTTCTAAAATACACACTTTTTGAAGGTAAATTCACAGCACTAAAATAATTATAAAATATTAACAAAAATACAATTTTGGATACTATAAAATATTCAGAAACTTTAAACTATTATTTTTCGATTTTGTCCTTCCACTACATTATCCCCAGGTGTGATGGATGCAAGAAACTTGAAATAATATTAATTTTTAAATAAATCTAAATTATCAAAATATGTGACATTCCCTTGCAAAAGGACCAGCCAGGTAATACAAGTACAGTTACTAGGAATGTCCAAGAACCTTTATGGCTTTGTTCTATCCCCTTCTCCTCACAAGGGAGGCACTAAACGGACAAAGAGAAGAGATATTTTAAGACAGACTCGTTCTAGCTACCAAGTTGAAAACATCAGAGCCAGTATCAAGTTTTAAGAGTTTATTCCAATTAAATTATAAGCATATTGTTGTGATAATCTAAAGTAACTTAAATTCTATTAGAGAATATATCTTTTGAAAAACAGTGTGACTTCTTTATTATTGCTAACACTTCTTCTCTTTTAAACTACATATTTACAAGCCCTACATACAAATCCGCTCGTGCTACACAACCAGCTACCACATATACATCATCACACCAAGACATTACATGGTGGGATTCTCTTATACAAAAGAGTTACCCTATCGGGATTTAGTGCCTTTGTTTCCTTAATAGCAATGACCAGATTTAATATACCTCGTTCTAAAATACACACTTTTTGAAGGTAATTTCACAGCACAAAATAATTATAAAATATTAAACAAAAATACAATTTTGGATACTATAAAATATTCAGAACTACTTTAAACTATTATTTTTCGATTTTGTCCTTCCACTACACTTAGCTATATAGGCCACTTCAGTATAAAATATGATTTTATTGCCTATATAATGTTAAGAATTATTAGAAACATTGCTAAAATTCCAAATTAATAAAAATAAATTTAAATGGAAGTACACTTTATTTCTGTGATTTTGGGGGGGAGGGGATTTTTTCGAAAAGGTTCTTAATGGGATTTTGTTTAATCTTGGAATTCTTACTACACATTATAATAAACCTTATCACTTTTATTTTACAATAATTGAAAAAAATAAGTATTAATGTTTTTATGGTACTTTCTGTAAGTTAGGCTAAAGTTTTAAACTTTTTTTACTAGCATCAGAGACATTTTCCGTGATAGCCTGCATCTTTTTGTGATCATCGACCGGTTTCGGGCGTTGGCCCATCATCAGGATGTTTTTGTTAAACAGTGTGATAACATAGACTTGCACAAAGCAAATACAGTTGATACACTGGATTTTTTTAATGTCTTTTTATGACCTAACTAGATTAAGAGGGTTGTGGCTAACTGAATGGGAAAACACATGTTTCGGTCCTTTAAAGACATTGTTCCCTTTTTAAAATGGAAACATCAATGAGTGGGGATGTATAACTTAAACTATGTATATGACAGCAATGGGGTTTATGAGTTTAAATGCCCGGACTGTAACGACGTTTACGTGGGTCAGACAGGCAGAAAAATCAGGGAACGATTTACTGAACACATCAGATCATACAAGTACAACAAAGTTGACTCAAATTATGCCAATCACCTTAACACAAACAAACACAAACCCGATAACATCACCACCACAATGAACCTAATACATCCAGGCAACTAAGCTTTACCAAGTTGTTCAGGATAGAGTGCCATATAAAGAGCTACAACTTTTATTTGAAACATTTCTTTGGAAAAATTCATTTAAGGGCTCTTTTGGGTGAGGGGTGGTGTTAGGTTGTCCTCTAAAGTGCTCTTTCAGTTTATTATGCAATACTGTCACCTAAATAATAGTAATTAGAATTGAATGTGTAGTTGAAATACCGTGTTTTGAAAAAAATAACAGATGACCGGAAGTGCATTTTTATTGAAATATATTTTTCAGTTTTCTGGTATTTTCAAGGAAACGGCTCCAACGATTTTTCTTTAATCTAGGTATGTCAACTACGCATATAAAAGGCTCAACTTTTATTTGTAACATTTCTCCTGGTGAAGTCATTTAAAGGGACTTTTGGGGTAAGGGTGGGGTTATGTTTTTCTCTAAAGTGCTATCATAGTTGATTATAATACAATTCTACCATCTAAACAATATTAGTTAGAAATAAATAGATGGCCAAAATCCCGAGTTTTAAGAAAATTAGTAAACCGGAAGTGCTCTTTTACTGAACATTGTTTTCAGTTTTCGACGAACTCCAAGGAATTTCATCAAATTTGGTACACAAACTATAAAATTTGTTAATTAGGTACGATTTTGAAAACTAGAGTAAGAGAAATTTGTGTGAGTGTTTCACACCAGATTTTTTTTATTTTCGATTTATATATAGGTTAACCTTGTCTCCATACTTCAGACATATACTGCTAATATAGAGGGAATGTTTGGTTCTATCTAATTTATTGAATTTTGTAGAATGTAATACAGAGAAATAGTGTAAGAGGTCCATAGAGAGTAAGAAGAACTTCTTGTTATGTAAATGTTAGAGCTACGGCCCATGACATACTTATCATATTGATAGCTCTCTTGTCACAACTTCCTTCTAACATGGCTCAATAATTTTGCTAAGTTATTTCTCCAAGACACACTTTAACACAAAATATATTTGCATTAATAATATTGTTTTTATCCATAACACATAACATCCCCCCAAAATATATATATATGTATGTATATAAAATCAGTGGCTAAAGTTGTACTATATTTCTTGATAGTTTTGTTAAATTTCTTCGAATATGGTTTTTTAGACATTTCTTGACTTACTAAAGCTCTAAGATTGTCCGGAATTTTTATTTGATTATTCACAGCTATTAGAAGAGGCATGTTCCGAATGTAATACCAAATTATTTATACTATTGTAACGTTTTTCCCTCTAAACTAGCTACTGCAACTAGTTTTAAGTGGGTTCGTTTAGATAAAATACTCTAAACTCCAATAAGAAAAACACCAATTTATTGTTTTACACAATAAATAATAAATACAACACTTAATAATAATTAATTCACAGCTTAAACCAACAAAAGTTCACTTTGTTCACTTTTTATACACTTATCACAAATGCACACTTCGTTTGAAACAAGAATCTCCTAGACTGACTTCACTCGAGCTGTTGTTCTCTATTTATCTCGATTCTTCTAGAAAGAGCAAGAGCGCTCCGCCAGCACTTTCTAGCGGCCACTACGAGAACTTGAGGTATCTGCTTTCTCTCCTATATGGCGCCAGTGGCTGCGTTACACTGTATTATTTTAATTACTCTTATAGTACAAAAACTAATTTGGCATATTATGGAATAACGTATAAATTAAACAATAAGATTCACAATAATAGCAATGAAATTATGTAAAATTTATTTTTTAACTAAACCATATCTGTATCTAATTTATTTATATATTTTTTTGTTTATGTATCTATCTCTATCTCCATGGCTCAACAACCCTATAGTGGGTCCTGGCCTCCTCTAGTAATTTGTAATATTCGTCGCGGTTTTGTGCTGCCGCTCTCCAATTAGAAACCCCCAGTAGGCTTCTTGCATCGTTGGCTACTCCATCTTGCCATCTTAGTTTGGGTCTACCAACCTTCCTGCTTTGACCCATCTCTCCGTTCAATAGTCTTGGGATGGGGTCGGTCTCTCCCATGCGGGCTACATGTCTTGCCCAGCTAAGCCGACTAAGTTTTATTATCCGCCCAACATCTGCTTCCCCAAACAGCTCATATTCCTCCTGATTCTTTCTTTTTCCTCCATCTGCCTTCCTCCCTTACGGGTCCAAGGATTCTTCTAAGAATTTTCCTTTCGAAGACAAGAAGGTTACGCTCACTTGCTTTTGGGAGGGTCCATGTTTGGGATGCGTACGTGAGGACTGGGCGGATTAGTGTTTTGTACAGCCTGAACTTCGACTTTCTTGATACTAGGCTGCTTTTAAAAAATTTTACCAGGACGAAATAGCACCTATTGGCAGTCATGATTCTCCTTTTAATCTCTTGGTTAATTTCGTTGAAGGAATTGACTTGAGAACCAAGGTAAATGAACTCATTGACTCTTTTGAAAGAGGATGCTCCTATCTGGATACTTTCTCCCACGGGAGCTCCACCACTCCCAACATACATATATTTCGTTTTTTGTTCATTTACCTCTAGGCCCATAGCGGAGGCGGCGTTTTTCAGGGCAAGGAAGGCGTCCTTCATTGCAGGGAGAGACCTTGCTATGATATCCAGGTCATCCGCGTAGGCCAGCAATTGAACGGTTTTGTTGCAGATAGTACCCATGGTCTGATTTTGGGAATCTCTTATAACTTTTTCTAGAGCAAGGTTGAAAAGGAGACATGCGAGAGCATCTCCTTGTCTAAGTCCTTTACTCGTTCCAAACTCAGGGGACACATCTGACTGCACCTGTACCACGCAAGAAACTGCTGACATTGTCATTTTAACCATCCTGACAAGCTTAGATGGTATGCCCATTTCCTCCATAGCTTGGTACAGTTTTGGGCGGAGAACACTGTCGTATGCACTCTTAAAGTCGATGAATAGGTGGTGCGTAGGGACTTTGTATTCAAGCCCTTTTTCCATAATAATATACGAAGAGAGAATATCTGATCCACAGTGGACATTCCTTTTTTGAAACCTGTCTGGTATCGTCCAATCTCTTTATTCGCAAAAGGGGTTAGCTTATCGAAGAGGATGTTGGAGAGGATTTTATATGCGCAAGATAAGAGAGATATGCCTCTGTAGTTTGAACACTCCAATTGGTCGCCTTTCTTGTATACTGGGCATATGATTGCGCTGCCCCACTGGAGGGGCATTTTCTCACTGATCCAAATACTCATCATGAGATTGTGGATGGCCTCGTGGAGTGTGTCCCCTCCTTGTTTAAACAATTCTGCTGGTAAACCATCGATTCCAGGGGCTTTATTATTTTTCATTTTATTGATTGCGTTAATCACATCGTCGAGGTCAAAGGTGTAAATGTAGTCTGTATTATGAGTGTCTGTGGCTATTGTAGAAATAGGATAGTATAACATAGGATAATAAAGGGATAGGAAATTAGGGCATGGGATTGATGGAACTGGAGAAACACAGGAGTTCAAGGTAAGGTCAACGGACAGTTGCCCCTTTAGTCGCCTCTTACGACGAGCGGTAGACACTGTGGCTAATTCTAACCCCGGTTCCACAGGGGGCTTATGTATCATATAACATTATTTTTTAGAAATTATTTATATTATCAATAAATTTTAACTTGACATTTATGAAACATTTTGTAAACATCAAAAACCAAAAAAAAAAAGAGATATAGCTGAGGTGATAATATTAAGTATTAAAGAAAAGTTATGGAAAAACAAGACGATATAAGAAGGAATATCTGCGCTCACTTTGGTGATTAATGTCAACATATCTTGCCCCTATGTCCCCTCAACACCCCCCGCCCTAAAAAAAAATTCTCTCACTCTGTGTGTGGTAATGTCTCTAAAACCTTCAACTTATGACTGATTCTTTTTTGGCCAGCTAACCATTTATCTCCTTTTAAACTTAGTATCTTTATACCTTCTCATTTCCGCATCTCTTACCTTATAAATATTTTCCCTTAACATACGAAAAAAAAGAAGCAAATCTCATTTCTGCTCTTTACCCACCATATTCTCACTGTCAGAATCTCTTTACTGTCTTACTACATACGTTGGAAAAAAAAAAAAAATTGTTGTGTTCAGATTTGGATCCATATGAAAAATTAATCTTAGGAAAATAACATATTTGTGTAAAAATAATAAATTATTATATAACATATCACAACAACAATTTGTAACAACTTATGTTTAATAACATACATTAACAACTCAATCAATTTTTTTTTTTTTTTTTGTACTTATTCTTTCTACTTTAAAAGGAAGTATTGTATTCAGTTCACTTTATATATGTTTTGAACACATTTTTACTTCTTGCTCCTAATAGAGTAAGATATCAAATTTTCTATAACGAGTTTTCAACGGAAATAGCCGTTTTGAGGTCCCCTGAGTACGAAAAAAAATTTTTTTTTTCTTTAGAATTTGGTAACTGTCTGTCACTCTCCCACTCCTTGTGTGTTTTTTACTTTCTCTTACTCCTAGTAAGAGGAAGTATTATAATCGTGTCAAATTTTCTATAACGAGTTTTCACCGGAAATATCCGTTTTGAGGTTCCCTGAACAGCATAGCTCAAAAATGGAAAAAAACCATAGAAAGTTGAAACTTGATATTCCGTTTAGGTATCACCATAAGGTCTTATCCTGTCAAAATTCCTCAACCGGAAGTACCACTTTACTAGTCTTTTTTTTTTGGCCGCGTCTTTCTCAAAAATGGCTGCGACGATTTTCTTCAAACTTGGATAGATCAACTACACATACAAAGAGCTACAACTTTTAATTTGAAACATTTCTCTGGGAAAATTCATTTAAGGGCAGTTATAGGAGAGGGGTGGGGTTAGATTTTCATCTAAAGTACTATTTCAGTTTATTAGACAATTCTGTCATATAAATAATGTTAATTAGAATTTGAATATGTTGTTGAAATTCCAAGTTTGATAAAGAAAATCGGATAACCGGAAAAGCGTTTACTTTACCACTTTATTAAATGATTTTTTTTTCCACTTTTTCGCGATTTCTCAAAAATTGCTCCGAAGATTTTTGTTGAAACTTCGAATATAAACTAAACATCCAATGATCTATAACTTTTACTTAAAACATTTTTCTAGGAAAATTCATTTAAGGGCACTTTTAGTGGAGCGGGTGGGGTTATGTTTTTCTCTAAAGTGCTATCATAGTTGATTATTATACAATTCTATCATCCAAATAAAATTAATTAGAAATAAATAGATGGCCAAAATGCCGAGTTTCAAGAAAATTAGTAAACCGAAAGATCGCTTTTACTGAACAGTTTTTTTCAGTTTTCGACGAATTTCATTAAATTTGGTACACAAACTATAAAATTTGTCAATTATAATTTTGAGAACTGGAGTAAGAGAAAGTTGTGTGAGTGTTCCACACCAGATTTCTTTTTTTTGTGTCAGCACAACACAAAAAGGGAAAGTCGCGGAAAGTTCAAAGTTGATATCAGTTTAGGGCTACCTACGGAACTGAGAATAAGGTTTTGATCAAAATCGGTCTACCACTTTACCTCTTTACATCCTCATTCCTTTTTACTGAATAGATCTTTTTTTTTTCCAGTTTTTTTGAGACTTTTACCAAAACGACTCCAACGATTTTCTTTAAACTTCGTATATACATGCACTATGCCTTTTATTTGTAACTTAGGGAAGGGGGAAGGATTCATTTAAAGAGGATTTGGAGAAGAGATTAGGGAGGTTATGCTTCCCTTAAAGTGCCATTTCAGTTACATATACAATTCCATCATCTTTATAATATAAATCACTCCTTTCAAATTGTACGTCAAAATTTCGAGTTTGAAAAAAAATGGGTTAACCGGAAGTTCAACTTTATTGAGCAATTTTTTTGGGTCTTTCTCCTTGAAGACACAACGGTTTACACTGACCAAACATACAGTTATTTATCACTTTTTGTTTGAAACAAATTTCCAAATAAAATAATTTAAGGGGGTTTTGGAAGGTGGGGTGGAAAACAAAACCAATACTCGACTAACTTTTCACTGGAATTGCTTCGGCATTCGACACTGTATGACATGTTGGACTTCCTTTACAAATTAGGACTCAATCCAAACCCATCTACATTCATAAGCAAATACTAACCTCACTTTTCCCACGACAATATTTGAAGTATGAATAAATTCGACTTTCAGCATTCAACACAGATCAGAAACGGTGTTTCTCAAGGCCCTGTTTTTAGCCCTATCCTGTTTACACTTTACACTCACGACATTCCTATATTAAATACTTTCCTTCTCTACATCACAAACTTCGTGAAGCTATAAACAATTATTAAAAATTATTAGATGAAATAACAGATTAGTTTCATAATTGGAAATTAGACATAAACATACAATAAAATACAAGCATAAATTTTTAATTTTCCGTGGAATGCATCCAACCAAAACTCTATAAATAAACAATGGCGGCATAGAATGGAAGAAACGAACAAAACCTTAAAATATCTTGGTTTACAGCTCTACACAAGACTAACTTGGACTCCACACATAACACAAAAATTAAGACACGCCTATCAAATTCAGACAGCTCTCCATTAATACTTCTTTGAATTTCAATTCTTAGATCTTTACTTAGGCCTGTCCCATATGGATGAGAGGTAGTAAAACTTCACTGAAAAATTTGCGCAAGTATTCGAAAATAAAGTACTGGGTATCGCCTTAGAAGCAACGTGATTTATGCGGAATGATCAAATCTATAGAAATCTCAACGTCGAAGACTTCATGGACAGGTCAGCAAATTTATTTTTTGACACCTTACAAAGTACAGACGCTGGAATAGACCAACAACTCGGACAAAAAACTATTCGACGACGACTGTAAGGGAGAGATAAACTGCTGGGCAAATAAAGATATATTTTTTTTCGACCTTTAATCTGTCCATATCCTTAGGAAAACACTTTTTAGTTTACGCTCATTTTTCGGTAATTTCCAGTTAGTTATTCCAATCTTGTATGCTAGAGTCTAGTAAATATTGTTCGTTGTAAATTTTGGGGTAATCATTGTAGGAAGTAATTAAGCTATTGTCTAGGGCGGCTTCTTTAGCTAGTCTCTCGGCAGCCTGTTCATTGCCCTCTAACACAGCATGCGCTTTAACCCAGAGCAAATCTGTCTGTCAGACTGTATTAAGTGAAGGTCTTGTCTAGAGAGCTACGTGGATGGACGATGTATAGAATTGGAAAAAATAAATAAATAAAAAAATGACTCCGTTCAATTTATTACAAAATATAAAGAGTAGAACACAAGTTCATATATAATAGTTAATATTGGGCAAGTAAGATGGTAATGTTAGTCCGTATATTCTGTGTGATATAAGGGGAGTGTGTGTGTGTTTGGAGGGAGTTTCCATCATGCTTGTCTGTGCCTTTACTAGTGAGTCTGGTAGTTATGTAAATCCCAGTTGAATTCTGAAAGGCTCTAGGTCATACGTGAGTCGACTTACTTGCTGCTTACTATCTCCCCGCTCATCATCCTTCTTACCATCGATTTTCACAGAATATAAAAGCTATATTCAATGGGCATTTACTTTTTCACCAATTACACTTTTCTATATTTTTATTAATACATTCAAACACATAACTAGCTACAGCTATTAACTAATAAAGCTATAAAAACATACTAAAAAAAAATCTGGTTTGAAACACTCACCCGATTTTCTCTTAGTTTTCTTAATTCAGTTATATATAAAATGATAAACACTTGAGTTTCCGGGTTAAGGCCGCGTCAATGGTTTGCTAGAAACCGACGTTTCGCCTATATTGCAATGAACTTCTTCAAGTCGTTGTTATACCTTGAAAACTAACGGATTGCTCCATTGTTTTCGAGAAGAATCGCTAACAATTGAGTGAAAAAAGACCTTTCAGTAAAATTGCGCTTGTAAGTTTTGACTGTGAGAAGACTCCTTGGACCTAAATCTACCATGAAGGTACAGAACAAACTCACACTCTACAAAACACTACTTAGACCGATATGGACATATGGAGCAGAATTGTGGGGCTCCGCAAAACCTTCCAATGTAGAACCCATACAATCCTTCCAATCCAAAGTCCTCCGCCGAATCGTTAACGCACCCTATTATGTCTCCAATCTCACCCTGCATAATGATCTTAATATTCCCTTCGTTAATGATCTAATCCTCTCCCGATTCCAAAATTTCCATAAAAGCCTAGAGCTTCACCCAAATCCTCTTGCCCAATCACTCTCTACACCTTTCCACCCTGACAATCCTCCACGACGTTTAAGACGTCGTTGGCCACGAGATCTCCTTGCTCCTCAACCCACAAGTTCATCCTAGGGAGTTCCAGCGCTGGTTGGTTTCTCCCATCACGTCATCCTAGTTGTGGCGCTGAGCTTAGCTCAGTGACACAATTGTTTATAATACTGTATATACACTTTTGCCATTGTATATAGTTGTACAGATGCAAATAAATATATATATATATTAAAAAAAAAAAAAGTTTTGACTGAATTCTTCGGTTTTGATTTTCAGGTCTGACCCCCGCACATGTGCACCAGCGCACACTACAAACATATATTCGCAAAAGAAGAGAGATAAAAACATTATTTGCTAAAACCATTATTTGTTTATATACTTCTAAATATAAAATTTATTAGTATACTTGTAAGAATGCTATGCTGGTGTGTAGTCCGCTGCTGGGTTCGTTTTCCAGTCTTGGTCTTGGATTTCATAAAATATATTAATGCGAGTAACCTTAATAATATATGTTGGTCAAACTCTATCTATAATATCTGAACGTGGGCATTAGGAGTTATAATCACGACTCAAAACAATATAAATAAATAAATAAATAAGCCTTTTATTATCAAAAGATTTACACGTTTACAATAACAAATCTTATTTGAATATACAATAAATATACTTACATAAAGAAAATCAAAAATAAAGTAATAAAAGACTACGATATTGTTTTCCACCCTAATAATTTTTTTTTTTTTTTTTAACTAGGGCCATTTTTGGACAATAGCCTCCTCAATTTCTTCCCAGGCTTGTTTGTCCCATGGGTAATGCCACCAGGTTTTTCCTACAGATGTGTCTATTTCGTTCTTTCCGCCTAACATATGATGACGATCTCTTTTTCTAACCTTGTCCAATGGATAAAACTCTGTGGATGTTTATGCCCAATGAGAACTCTTCATTCTATTGACATGGTGCACCCAACTCCACTTTAGTTTATTCGCTGTTACCACCACATCTTTCATTTGTTTCTTTTCCCTAATTCTTAAGCAATTAATTTTATCTTTCATTTCAAATTCTAGCATTCTTCGCTCCATTGCTCATGGTACTTAGTCTTGGAGCATTATTTCTGGTGGACCAAGTTTGGGCTCCCTATAGAAGTCCTGGAACGACGCAACTATTGCAGATGTATGTTTTTTAAGTACAATATCTGTGTTAGTTTTAAATATATACTATTTACACAAAACAATACTTGATGTATTTCTGCGTAGTATTTATTTTAGAAAATCTGTAATGGTAATACTTTCATATGTGGCAGTACAGGGAAGTAAAAATGTATTTTCTTATCCCAATATAACATTTATAAATAACTGTATAAATTGCAGCATATAGCTATTAATATTGCATTCTGAACAGCGTATAAGTGACCAGGAAATAAATGAAAACAATTGAAAGGCATATTTCAATCAAAAGTCGGTTCCAAAAAAAGCTTTAAACTGTTTCGTGATTGTAATTATGTGGACATGCGCTGTTAGACATTACAGTTGATTGGTTGCGAGATTATGTCAATAATTTTTGGATTATAATAATAGAACATTCACAGAAAAATCTAATTCAACACACAAATCAACAAACCAGTCGCAGGCTGGCATATGGACAATGGTGATCACAAATCAGTTGGTAATAAGATCAGAAAATTTTTGTTGGAACAAAACAAAGTTTCCATTCACACATAAATGACACTAGCGCCCTAACTTCCGTCGAAAAGACACCCATTCCTCTCTATCCTTGTTCTTAGCACGCAAGGGGTATCTGTTGCATGGAGTTACTTGGGGAGTAGCGACCCCACGGGTTACCACAATCCGCTAATCCATGCTCTTCGTCAGAATAGTACACAATTAACTTTAAACTCCATACACTCTACAGTTTACAGACAAGGACAAATACAGTACACAAACCAGGTTCTCCGTCCCTAGTCAAATGACGTAAGCCAAGGGAGAAGAAAGGGATTAGCTCAGTGGACTAGCAACACGGAGTACCGGGTTCGAATCCAGTATGCTGCCCTCAGATTTTTTCTTCCTAGGAGCCTCTACAACTCACTGTACGGTGATGAGCAATGTTGTCTGTATCTAGAGAACACTACCTGAAGACCGGCAGTGCACTGAGAAGGCTCCGGGAGGCATAATAGATCTTTCAGGTCGCAGTGCGATAATTCCCTGCAACAATCTACATCTATCCTTGTTCTTCAATACAGAGCTTCAGCCAAACTGGCATCTCTTTGGAGTTGGTCAAACCGACTCTTCGGCCTATCGACCAGCTTTCCTCCCATAGGCTTGTGTAGAAGTGTTTTCTTATCCACTTAGTTATCGGCTATCTAATGTGATCCCTGCTCATCTAAGACTGTTCAAGTTTATAAATGTTTCTATAGCGATCTCTCCACAAAGCACACATTAAAAGACTCCGCTAACGGATTACCTTCTCTTATCATCCAAAGACTTTCTCTATCCGAAATGTGCTCATCCTTATCTTATCTCTCTTATTTTTTACCTAGATCTCTGATAAGTTAATACAGGCGGTATTAGAGTCTTAGATTTTGGCATATATATATTTCAAATATCTCCTAATTATTATTATTACTATTGCAATCTTCTCTTTGTGTTAATTATTAATGAATTAAATACTGATGAACCTGTTGGTAACTGATTTTGAATGATTGATTTAAATTGAATAGCTATTATAACAGATTAGATTATTGGCCATGCACTATTTAGTATTACAACATAATATGTAATATTAGCTTTTATTATATAGTATTTGCATGTGTGTATCTTTCCTCGACCCACTGTTGTCATTTATCTATACGTCAGTGTGTGAGTATTATGAAAGGTATTTCTTTATGTATATCTCTTTTTTCCTGATTTTTCATTACGGATACTTTTGGGGAGAGGTGAGGTTAGGTTAACCTCTTATTTGTAACACTTCTCTGGGAAAATTCATTTAAGGGCACTTTTATAGGGATGAGTGGCGTTATGTTTTTCTCTAAAGTGCTATCATATGGTTGATTATACAATTCTATCATCCAAACAAAATTAATTAGAAATAAATAGATGGCCAAAAATTCCGAGTTTCAAGAAAATTAGTGAACCGGAAGTTCGCTTTTACAGAACAGTTTTTTCGGTTTTTGACAAATTTCATTAAAAGTTGGTACCCTAACTATAAAACTTGTCAGTTATAATTTTGAGAACTGAAGTAAGAGAAAGTTGTGTGAGTGTTTCACACCAGATTTTTTTTTTTTTTTACAGAAGCTTTAAAGCTCAGATCATTTCTTTTAAATAAGTAAAGTATAGAAAAGATATTTATTTGTGTTTGTTTTAAAATTAATTTTCATTTTTATTTTTCTGTATTGAATGTTTATCATTGTTTTAGTATTAATAGTTACAGTGCAACAATTTATGTTATATATTCATTTCGAACTTGTGAAATTTAAAATATTTGTAACCAAATCCGTTTTTGTAGAGGGTTTCTGCACTTCTAAGAACATAAAATTATTATTATTATTATTATCATAAAGCATTGGTATCGGCTTTCTGCACTTAGCGCGGCACACTTCAAGACGGAACACAGATTTCCAGCGGTGCCCCAGGGCGACGTGGATTCTATATGCATGATCAGAAGTGACTAACGTAGGGTATTCTTGTAAAACGCTTACTAATCTTTGTGCATCCAACATTCTCAAGTCCGATCCGACGCTATCCTTTCCTAAAAGGCGACCACGCACCCACGGCTACCTATATCCTTATTTCCACATGTCAGTAGGCTCCACATTCCATCAGTTATCCATAATGCTCCAAGACTAAGTACCATGAGCAATGGAGCGAAGAATGCTAGAATTTGTAATGAAAGATAAAATTAATTGCTTAAGAATTAGGGAAAAGAAATTCCATCAGTCCTCATACGCTTTCATAAAATGTAGAACCTCAATAGTAATAGGTACAATTTCTAGGGGTCTACGAAATCCCAGACGGTAACTGAGAATGTCCTCACAACTAGCCTTATCTTCTTAGCATAAATGGCTTGGGAAGAACGTCATGCTCGCTGGGGAGACGCCGTGACGCTTCAGATTGCTATCCGGAAGTGCTGACTTGGGCGAACGTACTATTATAGCGGAAGGCATAGTACCATGGTCTTCGGACCCGCCTCCTACGGAGGTGCGCTTTGACGGAAGTACAAGTAGGCTATAAGTTTAACCGGTGGCCGGAAACGATGCTGAAGCATCAAGGCATCTCTACTAAGACGAGCACGACTTTTTTTTCCAGCCACTTATGCATAGGCGTAAATGCTAATTCTGAGACCATTCTCAGTTACTCACCGCCAGAGATTTGCTAGACCTTACGCTTCTGCATTTGGCTCATGAGTTTCTACATTCTGTAATGAGTGTGTATGACATGGTCTTAGTGGTCACTGATGAAGTGTGGGACTACTAACATGTAGAAAAAGTTATATATCTCATCTCAATCGGTATTCCAAGATATTTAGTAGCTGGCTTTGTAGATACGGTTTGCTTGCCGAATCGCAGCTGGAAGTTAAGTCAAGGATTTATCCGCAAACTATTTTCATAGAGATAATGAAGAATATCGAGAATAGAAAGAAGACCTAACCGGGAAATTAGAGAAAAGATGGAAATAAAAAATAATGTACTTTAGAGAATAGAGAAGAAACAGTTAGGTTGGTACGGCCCTGTGAGAAGGGTGGGGCAGACAGAGAACGTGAAAGCAAGGAAAAGAAGAGGAAGGCCGAGACGCACATGGATGGATGAAGTGGTGGAAAGTTTGTATGAGAATGGTTTGTGGGGTGTAGAGAACTGTGGAGAGCAAAATTAAAAGAAGTTTCTGGTTGAGGAGAACCTCAATATTCAGGAAATCCTAGAGAAAAAAAATAATAATAATGAAGCTGCAGTTACACTAATTCCAGATCAATTTGCATTTAATGGACGTCGCATTTGATTGGCGGGCGATGATGATCACTTGCAGGCTGGGGCACGTGATTCCCGTGGGCGGTGAAACCTATAAAAGAATTGGATTAGAGCTTACACTTCTAAATTACTACCTATGCAAATAAATTTGAAACTTGTTTCTTACTCCTAGTAAGAGGAAGTATTGTAACCGTGTCAAATTTTCGATATCGAGTTTTCACCGAAAATATCCGTTTTGATGTCTCCTGAGTCCAAAAAATTGGTTTTTAGCAAATGGTCTGTGTGTGTGTGTGTGTGTGTACGGTGAACAGCATAGCTCAAAAAGGAAAAATCGTAGAAAGTTGAAACTTGATATTCCGTTTAGGGGGTCACCATGGGATCTGAATGTACGTTATCTGTCAAAAATTCCTCAACCACAAGTACCACTTTACTAGTTGGATTTTTTACTTTTTTGCGATTTTCTCAAAAATGGCTCCGACGATTTTCTTTAAACATAGTACATCAACCACACATACCAAGAGCTACAACTTTATTTGAAACATTTCTCCAGGAAAATGCATTCAAGGGCACTTTCGGGGGAGGGGTGGGGTTAGGTTTC
>JAAEAF010003954.1:0-91835 GCA_011037195.1 Triatoma infestans
AAGTTCTATTTTTTATGAACTGAGAAATTTGTGTACGTTCCTTCCATTTCTGCAATTTTTCGGATATTGTCCAGGTTTTGGGAGAGGAAGTAATAAAGAAACAGTCTTCTAGTTTTCCCTAAACAGTTCGGGAAAGGTTCCCATCCTTGTATGGGGCCCATCTACTGTAAAAATACAGTTACACTTAATACAATAATAATAATAATAATAAAATTGTCTTTATTAGAAACATACAATACAAATATACAAAAAAAAAATCTCTTTTGTTTTAAGACGCATACTCATGGTCCACTGACCGTCTGAGGGGTCACCTAGAACTTATACAAACTAAACTTTTCCGCCTTGGAAATAAATTTGATGACAAGAAAATATAATTGAAAATGAAAAATCCTAACTATTAGAATTACAACAAAACAAAAAGAAGAAAAACAATCATTACTCCATTAAACAGAAATGCACCAAGCCTTGTTAAATTAAAAAGAATGATAATAAAAGAATATAAGAATAAGAATAAAAAGTAAAAGAAGAAATTTTGGAAATATGTACCTCAATCCATATTCTAATAATTAAACTGTTCTATCAAAAAATATCTATAATTCCAAGCTACCTTACAATAATTTACCAAGCTGGACCAGTCTTTCCCGTTTAAATATGCCTTAAACTCATCCTCAGTTAGCATATCCTCCTTCAAATATTTTCGACGATACTCTTTTAGAACAGGGCAAATAGCAAGAAAGTGATAGACGTCCTCGATCTCATTTCTGTTACACAATGAGCACAATTTGACCTGCTCAGTGAAGGTATATTTGTTTAAATACAGCAGTTCGCCCCTCATTTTGATTAACCAGCCAATAGAATTCGCATCTAACTTGCTTCTATAAACAAAATTATTATCGGGTTCCAATTCCTTATACAGAGTATACCTTACACTGCTGGAAATTTTCAATTTGTGCTCATTAATTACATAATCTTTTAATGTATTTATTACACTGGATGGTTTTATGCCATCATTTAACAAATCCAACATATTAATATTACAGCTACTACAGAGTGTTTCCCAGTTTTTATACCAAAATATTTTTCTATTAATTATTTCGTGGGTGAGAATTTAATTTCTTCTAGAAAATTTGGGGTATCTAGAAGTTGGTAGATTTAAACATCTCTTGATATAATTTAAATGCTATTTCAATGTGTACAAGAACATTGGAGCTAAATTAGTCTCTAAATATACAATCGCATCCGGCGTATTTCTGGGTAAATTAAAGCACTTTTTAACAAAAAATTTGAAAGGGATCTCCACCGAGTCATACCTACGATACCCCCAAGTTTTGCGTCCCATAGCACACTATCGCACGAGATACCGCATTAAATACTTTCAATTTGGAGGAAAATGGGATGCTTCTGTTTACTATTAACCTATTAAACGACTTCTGGGCAAATTTCTACTTTTTCTCTAAAACGGTGCTCTAAAGACATTTTGGAGGATAATGCAATGCCAAGGTACTTGTAAGTATTAACAACCTCTGTGCTTTCATTTCCGTAATGCCATTTTTCCTTCCCGCTAGGACACCCCCCATTCCTAAATACAACATTCTTCGATTTTTTCAAATTAACCATCAAATTCCAAGCATTACAATATTTGGAAAATGAATTAATCATATTTTGCAAGGAGAGACGGTCCATCGCCAGCAGTACCAAATCATCAGCATAGGCCAACATTTTAATCACAGTTCTCCCTTTTCTGACACCACCACAACGTAATCAGCAACATCGTTAATGAAATAGGAGAACAATAATGGGCTTAATAAGCAGCCTTGCTTAACTCCCATGGAAGTTGCAAAGGATTCGGACAGACCCTCGTGACACCATACTGAGGCCGACGTGCCTGCATACATACTTCTGATTATCGCCACCATCTTACTTGACATACCCAAATTAAAAAGTTTAAAAAACCAGGCGTGACGGTCGATCCGGTCAAAGGCAGCTGACAAGTCAACAAAAAAAGCAAAGACTTTCTGCCTTTTGCTACTTAATTTTATTACAGTTAATATAGTAACTATTCAAACGTAAAGATATCAGTTTTGTTTGATACTTTTTCTAGATAAGTATTGAAAGTGGGACATTGGGGAGGAGCTGGGAAGTCATCTTCCCCTCTCTCTCAGTGTAGATTCCCCTAGCTGTAAAAAGAAATTGGATGTAACTAATTATTTTGTAAAAATTTGAAGATTATGGTCCGATTTGTTCGGAGTGCGGTGAATCTTAGATGGGTTAGTCGCGGTTTTGGATTTTTTTTAGACCCGGTTTGTTGTTGTTTTACTTTGTGGTAACTGTATAGTTGTATAGCAATGGGGCTTTGGATAGCATTGGGCTTGGCCGCTCCCCACAAACGAATAATAATAATAATAAAAAAGAAAAAAATTGTATGTAACTTTAAAAAAAAAAAAATAATAATAATAATAACTCTAATGTTCAAATATGCATGCAAAGGAAACCAATCATTGAAAACATTTTTTCCTAATCCTACAGGACGTCCACACGTTTTCCCATGAATAACTCATTTTTGAAAATCTGACAAGTAATAAAATAAAGTAATAACTACCTTTTATTGTTATTATTTTTTTTTAAATACGATAAATGAGAATATTTATTCAAAAACAAAAACTAAAAAACAAATTAACAAATGAAAAATGGAAGTGATGGAAGCGGAAAAAAAGTAAGATGGGAAAATAAATATATACATTTGGCGGAATTAAGTAGATGAAATGATGGGTAAATTTTCTGGACCAAGTTTGTGAAGAGAAAGGCAATGAGGAAGGCAGAACGACCGAGCTGAGAAATATCTCTATGGCAATGGCAACTCACTTTAATAAGTGTGCTCCTTTTCAGATTTATATAACTGGAAATACACTGTGTACAAAACTTTTATCATCTTTATTTAGATTAGCCCGTCAGAAATGCCAAGAAAATCGTAGGTATAATGCTTCACAAGGAAAACACAATTTCCCGCAGGATACCATACTAAATAGATAGTAATGTGTATAGCTATATTTCTAAATAAATATACGTATATAATAAACTTTTACGGACTTTCTTTTATTTGCAGTATGAACACATTTTTTTCGATTGAGTCAAATATTCGAAACTGTGTTTTCACCGCAAACACGATTTGACAAATTAAAAACGAACGAAGTGTATTTATAAATAAAAAAAAAAAATATATATATATTTGTGAGTGTGTGTATGTATGAGTACTCAAACTCTTGAATTAGTTCAAACGAGAGACTTTATGGAATAAATTTTGTGATTTATTTCAAAAAATTCTCTTGAAAAGGCTCTATTGATTTTTTTTTCTATTTCTTTTACTCTTGGGAAGAGGAAGCACTGCAATCGTGTCAAATTTTCGAAATATGTATTTTTAAATATGTAATACATGTTTCGAGGTCCTCTGAGTATGAAAAAATTATTTGTAAATGAATGCTTTTAGTGTATGTGTTTAAAACGAACCATCAGTGAATTTTTATTAAAAAAACTGTTTCTATGAAGTTATAGATTACATAAACACAAAGTAGAGTGATAAACATGTTTGTAATTGCAGACAGTTGTTATTTTGTTGACTGATGAGCCTTTTATATTATAAAAATATAAACAGTTGAATAAATAATAATAATAATAATAACAATAATAATAATAATAATATTAATGTTGTGCGGGCCTTCAATGAGAAACTGATAAAGTGCAGGCCGCTGGCAACTCAGGTTGCTTCTCTTTGGAGAGGCATTGATTCTGTTGACATTGTGCCGATTGTCGTCTCTGCAGTTGGTGTAATTACGCGCGCTATAGAGGTGGACTACTCAAACTTGAGATCAATAAAAAGGCGCTGGCTTTAATGCAGCAAGCTATAATCTTCCATTCCTATAGGATCATCAGGGAGATTTTGCTGCAGGAGAAGGACGAACGGCGGCCGCTGGATCCCTGAAGATGATGGCCAAGTCAGCCTATTTATATAATACAAATACAAGAATACAATACAACGGTGTACTTATAGTGATCCTCCCTTGCCTAAGAGCCGCGAGTCATCTTTAAAAAAAAATAATAATAATAATCTTGCTGCCTCTGTTGGTAGACTGGCTCTGCCCCCCACTCGAAATATGTTAAGGCAAACGAGCAAAATTGGAATTTAAAGACAATTTGTCATTTTATGTATAACTGAGCAGTAAGAAAAAGCCGAGTGTTTCACACCAGATTTTTTTTTTAAATTCGCATACAAACTACACTAAATAAATCTAACCTACTTTTATTGGAAACATTGATATTTAAAGTCAATTCTAAGGGGAAGGGGGGACATGACATTAGTTTTCCATTAAAACGCAAACAGTATTTTTAGGAATCGACGTTAGCAAGATATGCCTTTTGTTCATTCAGCATGTTCTTCAGTTACATTCAGCATGTCTTAAACCCGCATACAGTGTCCTGCTTTCCACTATGTCTACATTTATCTATAATATTAAGGGCTGAAGATTCCACATTTGTAAAAAAAAAAATTATCAAATGTATTGTAATACACGTAGTAAGATAAAGTTGGATGCCAAAAAATTCAAACAAAATCATGTTTAACCTGACGGTATATATATTGAGAATGAAAATATGTATGTGCAGTTTGACAAGCCGGTGACAACACTGTGTATAAGTTGGCAACCCTTATATTGACTGTTATACAAGAATACAACAACAAAAACACACACACACACATACACGCATTTACGAACAAAACAAACTTACTTTAGAAAGTTTCTGCCGGTTTCCTTTCCAAGAGACTTCTTCAGCTATGCTTTGTACTGCCAGCAAGTGTGTATAATAGATCTTTGACAATTCTACAGAATTGTTGAATATTTAATAATCAGCTCACTAATGTTCCGTACAGTTCTCCTTTGTTAGATTAAATTTAAACAACATTTTACTTTTCAATTATCACGTAGATTTTCAATTCCTTTTAAATGATTAATAAAGTGAAATTGAAAAACAAATTCTGTCACTATATTTAATAATGACTTATGCACTTGATTAATGAAAAGAATAATAATCATTTAAGATCTTTATTTATCTACGTTAATACATGTTGAAGTTTTGGATCCATAGAGCAAGTAATTTTCAATGAAAGCGCAACGATTGCACTATTTCCACTGATTGAAATAACAATTAAAAACAAAACACATTCCGTGCAAACTTCAAGTCCTACTGAAATTTTTAATATTTTTAACATTGTTAACAGCTGTTTATGCACACAACTATGAAATGTAAACTGCAGCAATTCTGCCGTAATGATGGAATTCTTTTTTTTTTTAAGATTTTAGCGATTTTTCTCTGAAGTTACCCCAACATTTTAAATTTCGTATACAAAATTTTGAAACATTATACCTTTTTTTTACTGCTATCAAGCCTACGCCCCCGCAACCCCTTTAGACCTATTGTAGCACCTACCACAAGTTAGAGTGCCCTCTCTGTTTTATTATACTTTGGGCAGACTCCAAAGGAACCTGGGGTGATCCTTGAATGCACCCACCAGTTAGAGTTCTCCCTCTCCAGTCCTGTCTGTTTAATTAGACTTTTGATCTGGAGATACTAGCACGTCTAGACTAATATAACTAATTAGCCAACAAATAAAAACCACTCCAGGGCGGCGCGACAACTTCCAATATCTTTATTTCAAATACAATTCAACTTAGATTTTCACTACTGAGCGTACATACACAAAACAAATACTCTCACGTCAAACACACAGATGAACAACCCAAAAAATCGAATTTTTTTCTCACAGCCTTCTGTTAATTATTTTATTATTTCAACTAACCATGTGTATAAACACACATGATTCGCAAATATACCTATTTTGCCAGCTTGTCACAGTATATATATATTTATTTTATAAGAATTTTAGTTTTGTATGCCTTATTAATATTACAACTAATCTTGTAACTGGGTAATCCGTAAATAAATAAATACATTAATTAAAAATAAATTTGAGTTTAAAATACTTTGTCACTTTATATATATTTGTAAGGGAAAGTCGTGTAAGTGTTTCAAACCAGAATTTTTTCCGTATTCAGAGTATCTTGAAACATGTACCTATTATCTGGTGAAAACTTGATTTCAAAAATCTCGCTCGATCGCAAAACTTCCTCTTACCAGAAGTAAGTGAAAGTAAAAAGCAAAAGTTAACTTACAGGTTAAACTTGCCAGATTGGGATTGCAGAAAGAGGAACCAACGACTCCAATAGAGTTCAACGTGGCGAAGAGGATCCTGAAAGAAAGGCTCAGGAAGGATGTAGTTACAGGACTCGAGGAACAGGCCAGAGGAACACAGTGGAGTATCCTGAGCACACCAGAAGGTCCTTTACCCCACAATCTGCCCAGAAGAGAAGCGGTTGCATGGTTTAGTCTGGCAACAGGGCTCGACTATCACCGAGCCAATCCCTATGACAGGTAGCCATTTGTTTGATAGTGAGGCCTATAAGATGTGCGACAGCTGCCTATTAGGCAGGCCAGTACTTATTATTTTAATTAAAAGATTTATTGGACTGCTCCGAGTCGAATGGCTGAACACCAAATTACTCGGCATTAGTAAAAAAAAAAAAACGTACAGGTTAAAAAGAAGGTGCTCTAAGTAATTTGAATAAAATGAAATATTTGGGGGCAATAACTCTTCCAAACTGTTTAAATTAATTATGTGGTTAGGCTACAGCCTCGTTTGCCATTTTTCTTAAATCTTGTTAAGTTTTCATGTTATTAATTTTCTTAAACAACCAACATAATTTTATGTATTGGAGGTTATTAATTGTAAATATTATTGGGTGTTTACTAATAATATTAAAAGTAATAGTTAAATGGCTATTTTGCAAATAGTGTGTACTCAGCACACTACGTAGCTTCCTTTTATTAATAACTTCCTCTATTTCGTAAATTTGACACGATCGCTATACTAATAACCCCCTCTTACAGCAGTAACTGAAACGATGACAAAGATTCGTAAGCATGGTGACAATTTGTGCTGGAAAATTTAGTCAACTTTGACTGGTCATTTTTACAAACTTTGTTAATCATTTGCATAAATATAGAGAGAGCGAGAGAAGAGAGAAAATTCATGAAAATTTAAAAAAAGTCGGAGAAAATTAAAAAAATAATTATCCGACTTTAGTCGTATATAGTTTACATTATGCTTATTAATGCAGATTTTCATAATTTTCTTTGAAGTTTTATATTTATACATATATTATGGAAAGTTTAAAATTTTTATTTTATTTAAAAAAAAAAGTTGTAAACAATTTAACATATATAAAAAATATTTTACATTTGAGTTGTGTGAGGGCGTTTGTATCCTGGGAGCGAAGCAAGCGGAGTAATCTCCAGGGTGTAATAGAAATGTTTCGCCTACATAAAAGAAATTTTAATTTCATATCATTTACATACATAATGGTGCCGTTCACTGTTGCATAATACATGTTACTGGCTGGCGGAGGGGGTGGAGGGGGCGCGGCGTGATGAATGTAACACTTCTCCAGGCTGTTCTCTCCTGCCCTCGCCGCAATTTGAATATAAAAAGTACTTCTGCAGCTGAACTAAATCTATGACCCACTGTTAATACAGCCAGCCTTTCAAATGGAAATCAATACAGGTAAAAAAATGTGTTATTCAGCCTGAAGGTTACATTACCTACCATTTGCCTGGAACTTCAAGGTCCCACTTAGTTTTGTATTTTTCGTTTATTTTTTTTCCTTTTTACTTTCTCTTACAACTTCATAAGGCAGTATTGCTATAGTAGGTCAATTTTTTGAAATTAAATTTTAACCGGAAGTATTTTAAATGCTTTGAAGACCACTAGTATGAAAAATTGTTTTTAGCCAATGATCTGAGAAAAACAAAAATTCCCAAAACAATTAGCAAAAACAAAAAAAATCTGGTATGAAACACTCATACCACTTTCTCTTATCCTAATTAATACAATTTAATCAAGAAATTTTCTTTAAAATTGCAACGTCACAATGTTTAGTTGAGTTGGCCGTAAAAATTGTGGTGAACATTTTACTTGTATACCTGAGCGACCTGTGCAGCGCTCTTTGTCAAAACCAAGATGGATTAGTTTAAACTAACCGACAGACCCACAATATCCCCTCTAAAATCAATTTTTTCAGAAAAATGTTGCAGATAAAAGTGATACATTGCTATTTATGCAGCAAGTATTCCAAGTTCATAATGCAGTATCACGATCTTTACTTTGTTATGTGGCACAGATAAGTGGTATCAAATGAACAAGAATATAGAAATTCTTTTCAGATTTTTTGCCTCAATTTACCACAAAATACCCCTGATTTCATAATTTATCTAGAAACTAATCTCGTGCCCACCTTTCTGTAAACTTTTAAACTATAAACGTAAATATACGCAGCATGTTAAACGTATAAATAAATGTTTAAATTTATCTTCACCTAACTTTTTTACTGAAAAAGTGACTGAAAAAAAAAAAAATGTTGCTATAAAGCCTGGGAACAACTTTGTAATAAATGCGAGATTAATATAAGCCAAAAGATGAATTTCGATACAGAAAAAAAAATTAAGAGATTATTTTGTAAACAGCTATAAAAATAAAGCTTTGCAAGCCCACAAGCACACGCTGTACAAACATTTGGACAGTGACAGTAAAATTGATTTATTAATATCGAACTGGGATCAGACTATATAAGTATTTTGATAAAAGTGAGAAGGAAATTGCTGGCACTGAATAAGTTCTGTTACAACAAAGATATACATTTGTGTTCGATGTATAACTTGATGGAAGAAGAATCCATGCTGCGTTTTGTCTGCATTATGTCCTGTATTAAAAGAATACCGCCAAATGTGCTTCAACACAATAACAAAGGCTCGACAAGAACCTATTAAAGCTCTTAAGTGGGAAAGAATAGTCTAAATTAACTTCATATGTCAAATTAGCCTGGAATTATAGTCAATTTCTAATAAAAGAGTTTAATTATTGATAATTATTAGAAATGTCCAATTATCTTTTTCTATTTACTTTTAAAATAATTTGTTTATTGCATATTTCAATTTAGATTGTATCCTTTATAAGTTGAAAACTAATCCATTCTGTTAATCAGTCAATACGTTTATTCTTGTTTAACTTACAAGTAAAATTTTTATCTGTCGGTTTAACTCTTTCTTTCTAGGTTTAACTCTCACTCCCTTTTTACTGAATTTCATTTAGAGTAGTGAACATTTGGTTTTGATTCTAGCTTTTGCTTTATTTTAGGTTTTTATTTAATTTCACTTTATGGAGGATGTTATATTTCTGTTTGTTATCAACTCACCTCTAATGGTCCAAAGACCATGAGTATGTCTGTTTAACTATTTGTAAAAATGAACATGTACTTAAGTTGTAATAAAGACAAATTATTACTATTCCAAGTTTAAAGAAAAATCATTGAAGCCGTTTTCGAGAAATTCACGAAAAACTGAAAACAAAAAACTGTTTAGTAAAGAAAGCATTTCCGGTTAATGGATGTTGCCCGAAATCTTCACGTGTGATGCGGTGGTAGTACCTAAACGGAATACAAGTTTGAGACGTTCCTGCGACTTTAATTTTTTGAGATATTCACACACACACACACATACAGACTATTCGCTAAAAAGCGTTTTTCGTATTCCAAAACTTGTATATCCGGTGGAAATCGAAAATTTATATAGAAATTTATTGATGACCGACACCAACAGATATAGAGAAAAGTAAGGATTAAAAAATAAATACCTTGGTAAAAGTGATATATCATATTTCAATTTATTACATTTTTTAAAAATAAAAAAGTGGTAAATCCTTGCAAACCAAATGTAAACAAAATATATTGATTCTTGAATTGCTTTCATCGCACTTTCATCACAAGTTACTACTAATTATTTCTTCCGTTTGTTACTTGCTCTATATTCGTGGGCAGGGCAGGCATTGGCAGGGGGAAGTTACTTTTAATTAAAAAGTTCTGTGAGCTAACAGTTTCCGATTTGCTGCTCACCGCAACAAATAAAAAAAAAAGAATAGAGAAAAAAACTGACTGAAATCGTTTTTCTCTTTGTCATGGCCGCTCACCTTTCTCTTTGTCATGGCCGCTCACCTTTCCCTTTGTCATGGCCGCTCACCTTTCTCTTTGTCATGGCCGCTCACCTTTCTCTTTTTCTTTGCTTAATAAAATGCCAGGTCCGTTTTTTCTTATAATTTAAAATTAATGACTTAGTATATTTCGTTTTCTTACTGTTGCTAGTGTATTGGAACCAGATGTCTTGAAGAGGGATTTGATGTGATGAATAGGTGGATGTTAGTTAGATATTTTTAGAGAGTTGTTACTCGAAATATGAACTACTAAATTACGAAAATAGACTATATTTTAACAATAATTTAAAGTGTTTGAAATAGATAAAACTACAATTAATGTAAAATGATTGAAATAGTAACTAAGATGCACAACGGTAAATGATTAATGTAATGATAACAAATATATGTTTAAACCTTGAATAGGGACGCGCTCGCGAAACTGCTTGAACTGACGTGAACTTCTTTCTGACTGTTGAATCCTGATGTGATACTGATCCCCTCTTCCACTGGGGCGATATTTATATTGGTATTACTCACACATTGACAGGCGTGTAAGTATGAGCCACCCTAAAACATTTCTTGCAGTATGTTGACCCTAGGTCTTGAATAGGTCGGTGACGAGGGTGGGTTAGGTCAGTGACCAGTGTGGCGACATATGGTGGCCATTCGGTGATTATCAAAGACTGTTAGTTAATAGATGTAGCCAGGTGGCCTTTTGAGTGTTCGTTGACCCTTGTATGAAGGGAATATAGGCCAGGTGGCCTCTGTACAGGTGTGCACTGACCCTCGTTTGAAAGGTTTTTGGACCTCGTTTGAAAGGGTTTTTGTTTGTCGCGGCTCTTGACCTGAAGATAGCGGCTGGCTGGAACCATTAGTTATAATTTTTAAATAAATTATATCTTTTTCTTCTTGTTATCACATTGCTATCACATTACACTAGATGTAGGAATGCAATCGTGTCAAGTTTTCAAATTTAAGGTTGCACCCGAAATACATCTTGAGGTTCTATTTAAAAAAACAAAAACAGTTTTTACCAATTGGTCTGTATGTACAATGAAGTTGTCATATAAACTAAATTATGTATATAGTTTATGAACAGGACATGGAACATCACTAATAATGGGATTCAATATTAAGTGAAACTAGAACTCATGAAATTTGGAAATTTCATCCAAACTTTACAATTAGTTACATTGAAAGGTGGCAACAATGTTGTTTACTTTTAATGTCTAGAGATTGAAAATTTTGTTTTTTCTCTAGAGATGAAATGTAAACTTCAGATATAGCTGAGTTTACAGCTTCAGCTATAGTTTAGTGGTATAAAAATCATTTTATTCAATTGTTTTGGGAAAACAAATTACCCCACAAAAGTTATCGTATTTAATTGTGAACAATTCCAAAGTAAAAACGACAAAAAAAGCAAACAATCGGGACGTAATTATCTCGGATTATTAAATAACGTAGTGGTCGTTTAGTTAATAGAGGCAATATCTTATAACTAATTAGGGTTTTTTAATAAATTACTGGAGTAAGTTCTAAATAGATGGTGCACCAACCCACTACAGTTTCTGCAAAGAAGATATTAAGGGGGCGGGGTATAAGGATATGAATTATTCGAATATCCGTTTAATTACACTCCAACCAGATACAAAATGGCACATCTCAGTGTGACTAGGGTGTATGAGATTTCGTGTGATTAGGTTTATGTTTAGATGGCAATTGACTGGCAACATAATAATATACGCTCAGATTTGCTGCAGCAAAGTTAGACAACCATAGCAGCACCATAGCCAACACAGACCCAGTTCATTTCTGTCAGTAACTGCGATATTTTGCTGCTAGTTTAAAAATTTGCCTTTTTTATTTGAAGAATGACTTGTTGATGATAAAAAACAACTTGCATTCCAATATAAGCAATGGCTAGAAAATTCGTCACATCAAAGCTGGACTCATTTAATTTCATTAGTAACCGCATCAAGACGCCACCTTCACACTACCAAGCACACTCTGCACATTTATCCTCTGTCACGACCACAACAGTATATTGAAGAATGGGCTTCAGCCACGTCAACCAATCTTTCAATCTAGAAGCTGTCTCTAGCGGCAAGAGAAAAATCGAATGCAAGCTGATCATCTGAAGGGCTTATATTCTGCCTGCAATCAAGTTTGAAGGCGGACGAGGAGTCATCAAATCAACTTTGAATCACCAACTTTATTTTAAAGAGTATAAGCGAGTCTACCATTTAATCCTGAAGAGTACAGTCTCCAATCACATCAACCTTGAAAGTTACATCAAGTTAGTCTATCCCTACTAGCTTACTACCCTTAGAACAAGCAAGAGTTCTTCCTTGTCTTATCAGTTTTCAACCAACTCTCGCTAATAGCGCTTCAGTATTCTACATTCGCCTTGCTATTAATCATCGGTCTACCCTCTCTACTCCCTCTATACACAACTTCTTTCCTTACCCAGCAAAATCGATCAAATATAAATAATTGTAGTTTAATGCCAGTTCGTGTGTTCTCGTTTACATTCAATTCACCACCTTTCAACAACTGATCATCCTGCTAGAATTATACTCTTCTTCTTCTTCATACAAAATGATAAGATCATTAATAAATGTTCATAATTTTTAACCATTTCGCAAAAAAAAAATACTGAGTTCAAAGAAGCAAACTGATTCGATGAGGATAGTGATCGATGTTCTTTCTTATTGGACCTGGCATGGTCCTCAACGTCTTTTACTGGTCGCCCTAAGGGACAAATTCTCCACAGAATGTGATGGTTATGATGAAATATTTTACTGACTATAGTTACTATGATATTAGGATAATAATGTACATTTTAGCCGTTAGAGTAATTTTATTTTCATTCTTTTAATTACATCGCGTCTGTTTGGTTATTTTAATACACATGGCGGTCTAAATGCCTGGAGTCCTCCCTTACTGGGGCTATTAAATATATAATGTGATGTTCCATGTCCTGTTCATAAACTATATACATAATTCTAGTTTATATGACAACTTCATTGTAAGTTAATTGGTTTAACATGTTTCAAACATTAACTGTACCATCTCTGCCCTGAATATATAATTATTTTGCTAATATATTAACAACTAAATTTGGGAATGGAGTAGAAGCAAGTTTATTAATTAAAAATCCGTTTACAGATTTGGCAGATTTATGAACAGGGCTTCATGCTGTAACTTTAAATAGAGTTCCCAGTGTTTTGTAAATTATTTATAGAAAGTAATAAGTTTAAATAAAGAAGACAATTTTTTAATAACAAATTATACTGGGAACTTAGCGATCGTGCTTACAACTTTTGGAAAAAAATCGCAACTTTCATCCAAACGAGAAAGCTCTTTTGAAATAGTGGTTGAAAATTTTTGGTTTTGGTAGTATTTTGGTAGATGCGAGAAAGAGGGAATAGAGATAATTTAGGGAAGTGGAGAAATAAACTTGTTAGATGAATTGAACACTGTTTATGATAGAAATATATAAAACTCTGATATTGTTTGATAGAAATATATAAACTAAGAGAATAATTAAGAGAGAGACAGACTGGCTGATAAATAGTAAGTATGTAGAATGTCTGGCGACGAAAAACTGTTCTTCGTATATAGCTAGCTCGCTTCTACTTATAACGAATTCTCCCGTCCTAGATAGGGAGTAATTAATGCATTACTCTTAGTTTTTTAGATCTTACGGATCTTAATTTATTTGTTGATTGAGATCCCGTTACAGTATATTGTTTTATATTATTTATATTTTATATTATTTTTCTTTATGGGCTGGAGATTATGTTGCCATTTCTTTTTTGTATATTTCTGTCCCAGTCTGATATAGTAACGTCTAATACAATTTTCACTCACTATCAAAGGCATGCCCACCTAGTTGTTATGTACCGCTTCTTGAATTTAGCATATCCGATTGGATTATTGGATTGAAAAATCCAAGGATTCGAATTCTTTCGCAGTTTCTTCCTTGCTGGAACCTATGTCAATCTTCTGATATCCTAAGTTCTCGTGCTTGACACTGTGAGTTCAATGTTTCAGCATTTATCTTTTCATGGCTTTAATCAAATACTCTGTCTTGTTGAAGTTTAACTTGAATTCCGGGCCTTACCTTCTTCTACTATATTTTTCACCCTGTGAAAGTGGATCGCAACTTGTATATTATGCCCACCACCACTGGAGCCGCCATAGAAAAGGAGGCCAAAGGAGACATAAATTCTTCATCACCATCAGTTGTTTAAAACAGAACTTTAATATTATTCATCTTCAAACAACAAAATTAATTAATTTAAAAAAAAAAATTACTAGAGGAAAAGAAAGCAGGAAAATGTGAAAATTGATTTCAGATTTTATTGAATATGATTTAAATAACATTTTCCAAAGCACAAAAGATGATGGACAGCTTTCTGACATTTTATTATTTGCTTGTCATTCACAATAAAGAGTAAATAAATCATAATAAAATGGAAAAAATTCTAAACAGACTTCATAAAAAAAAAAAAAAAAAATTAAGTAAATTTTGTGTACCATAAAGCCCTGCTTCATTTTGAGCTTAACAGCCAACTTCGGACATCCCCAGTAGTCAGGATGTTATGATAAAGCATCGTGGGGATGGCATACATACACACACACTCTCTCACAAAATTGAAAAAGCAGAATTAAAGGTTTTGAAGAGAACTTTTCCAGAATTTCGAAATCAATTTTTTATTTTCTTTGAATTTAACTTTCTCTTACTTCCAGCAAGAGGAAGTATTGCGATCGTTTTCTGAGGTCCCCTGAATACGTATACTAGCTAAACGCATAAATGCCTATGACTTTTTAGGAAAAATGGATTCTTTGGTAGGTTTTGGGGCAATAAAGTACGACATCAATGCCCTATATAGTTCTACCACTTATGCATCATTAATATAAATTATATGCATTGCTAGAATTCCAAATAAGAAATTTTGACAAAATTGGCTTTTGTGATTTTTGGAATTTTCCCGAAAACGGCTGCAACGATTTTCTTTAAACTTGGAATGTTTGCTGCATAGATACAAAATATTTTCAATTTTCAATTTTAGAGAGATATTTGGAGTCTTACAGTCGGTTTAAATTTAAATTTGCACAAGCTTTGTCTATTCTGACATAGAGCGCTCCACATAAGGCCGTTCAGGTATACAAGTGAAATTCCCACCACCATTTTTATCGTCAGCTTGCCTAAACATTGAACGTTGCAATTGTAATGAAAATTTTTTTATTTAATTCTATTAATTCGAGTAAAAGAAAGTTGTGTGAGTGTTTCACACTAGCTTTTATTTTAATTATAGTTATAGGTGCTATTATTTGTGTTAAAGTTACAATCCAGTCGACTGAACTGTGATAGTTGTATCTGATTAACTCCTTATTAACTAGATACAAGACTATAATCGGTTCATCGGAAATAACTAGAAAGTAATTAATAATTTACATTACTATTTAATCTCGCTAATTACTTGAATATATACTTAGTAGCTATAAAATTTATTAATCCTCACGGAAGAAGCTTAGCATCATGAACCCTCGCAAATTTGTTCATTTCTTTGTTTTACGAGAATTAGATAATCAGATTTCTGTAATTTGTGTAGATTTAGAGAGGGAAAGGAGATAAAAGCAAACCCAAGACGATCTTTATAGACAAGGATGCAGAAGACTGTGAAACTTAAGGAAAATGCTAGTGGAAGTACCAACTGGCACGTGGAAGTTGATAGTTTGCCATTGTGAATTTGTTAGTTTTCTAATAACATAAATACATTTTTATACGAAATATGTGTTAATAAATGGCCTCAGGTCAGGAGTGCTGCCCTACAAAGACAAAAAAACAACTCTATTGTGAAACACTCACAATTTTCAATATATATATATAATGTTTTTATATATATATATATAGAAAGTCTTACGAGAATATTTTCTTATGATGCTGGGTCAATGCCGTCTTTGTTTGCCCGGGAATTTAGAGCTCTGAATTTTCGCACCCAAGCTGAGTGCGCTAAACTCTCAGCCAACACATGAGGACAACAATGCTTTTAATGTATTTAAAAATTATTAAGAAAATCAAAGTTTATTTCGAAGTGACACATTACAGCAAAGACCAACTTTGCAGCTTTCCAAAAGCCTTTACCAAACATCAATTTTCCTGGAAAATGGCTTCAAACGAAAGCGAAGTGTGTGGATAGCATGCGATGTTTAAAGAGAATCACACGAAAAACTGAAATAACATTCAGTAAGCCACGCTTCCGATTGATGGATTTTGATTGAAACCTTATCAGATTCGCCAGTGGTACATAAGTGGAATATGGAGTTTGAGTTCTCTGCGATTTTTTGTTTTTGATATATTTTGTTCACGAATATACAACCACACACACACCAATATACATATATATATTACGTTTGGACTGGATTAAAAAAAAAGGGTAAATTATCAGAAAGTGGCGGAAATATTTGAAAATAGAAAAATCTTCAGAAAGTGAGACGATTGAGAGTGACTACATGCTAATGTTATATACATGAAAAACAATATTTTATTTCTAGACTGCTGGAGAGGGGCGGAATCTGTAGCAGAATAGTTGATAGTACAAGTTGTCTAGGTAAGTAGGTTGGAAGCCAGCGAGATGCTTTCTGGCCTGTTTCAGTATTAATAATTCAAATGGAGAATGATTTGAAGTATTCAAGAGATTGTCATCCCCCCACCCTCCCCGACACACCAACCTGAATATTACGTCAGAGTCTGCCAGCTGAATTGTATTGTATCTGACAGCAAAATCTAAACATAAACTCTAATTTAGAGTTTGGTATTGGTAAACCATTTAGGGACTGTACATCATTCTACTTACCATTTGCAATGATGGTGTCTTCCTTTCGCTCCCCACCCTTTCTCCATTCAAACATTAATTTTATACAAGTATTAATAGGTTGATAAGTGATATCGCCGGTTACATTCCATTTTCAGAAAGTCGATAAATTAACTAATAATATGGTAATATTATAGATCAAAAAATATTCTGTAATCTCTTCCAACTGATATAGCATTTTTATTACAGATGCCGTTTCATTGATTGAGTCTGTCGACTTTAGGCAATGACAGTTTGGATAGTACAGGATACTATACACGTAAACAGAAGACCAAATTAGCGTATTTTGTTCGAAGTTTCGTTGAAGCACTAGGGTCAGCACTTTTTCTTCAGAACAATCTTTTTTAAAAAAGAAGATAATCAGCGCTGTCTTCTAAAACCTTACCTTAGGCTTCCAAAATTAGTTTCTTTTTTTACTCTCTCCTAATCTCTACCAGTGAAAGGAAGTATTACGATCGTGTCAAATTTTCGTAATTGAGAAAAAAAATAAATGTACCCGTCTATTGCACTATTATTTACCCGTCTATTGCACTATTATTTACCCGTCTATTGCTATTGTTTACCAAGTTGTACCAATTTTTCTTCAAACTCGAAAGTTTTACTACAATTTCATTGCTCCAATATTGGGCAAAGTGGGGGGAATCTAAACTATAATAATACGACTTTTTTGAGATAAACGAGTAGTCACAACCCCCACAGAACCCTATAAAATTGATAAAAAAAATTACATGCAAAATTGTTAAGATTTATTGACGAGATATCGATATAGATATTGAGAATGTCGCAGAAAATTGAAGGAAAAAACAACAGTACAGTATGGTCGCTATTTCCATTTTACATATCTAGTGAAACCTTAAAATGTGTATATCCCTGATAATGTGAATATTTGAGGAGGAATGCAGTACTTTTTAGAGTTAGAGGATGTAAACATTACTTTGTGCGTGTGTGTGTACAAAATATTTTAAAAGCGAAAAATCGCAGGAAAGTCTTGATTCCGTTGTTGCACTCATATTGAAGGTATTTTCGCTTGTTGCAGGTTCTCCCAATCGATTTCCTTTAACTTCGATAAGTTTACACAACTTTTCTACTTCTCTTCAAATTTCAGCCTCTATTGCATTTCTGTTTACCAGTTCTTGCATCCTCTGTCGGGCTGCTTCTAAACCTTCAAATCTAGCTCTGAATCTAGCGAGGTCTGGATTTTTGTGATATTTACTGCATACTTGATCTCTGCTCACTTATCATACCACTCATCCAATAATTTCTTAATATTTTCTTTATATTCCGAGGCCAGCTAAGTACCATCGTGAATTACAAAAAATGAGCTACTTTGAACAAATAGGCTAGGTTTTTCAGATCATCATCAAAAATCAGACGACAAACTTTGTCTTAACTTTATACCAAGAAAAAAGACCAGAACTTTCTTTTGAATGAAAAAAAAAGTACTTCCTTTATGGACATAATGCAGATAACGATTCAAATGCCTTCCTGCGATAGTTCATTTACCTGTACCGCATCTGACACTAAAGGATTGGAAATCATGGATCTCGTTTCCAACCAGTCATATTCCTTGGTGTTCTGACCGATCAGCTCTAGAAATTCACGCATTTTTTTTAAGAAAGGAAGCGCATCTGCAATAAATCAAAATGCCTGGAATTGGATGAGTGCCAGATTTGATTGGATTGGGTCAGGCTGGCCAGGATGCTGATGCAAATATTTTGTAATAATTTTTTAAAAATAATTCTTCACCATTTCACTAAAATATTTACATAATACCAATCATCATTAAATTAATATTAAACTTGCTATTATTAATTATACAATAATAATTGTAAATAATAATAATAATAATATTATAATTCGATAAATATTAATTATTATTTGTCATTATCATAATATTAACATAATGCGGCCAAGAGGTAACTTATTACACCTACTGTACTGAATTATGATGACATTAATAATTATTGTATAATACTATTTATTACTAAAATAATGGTAAATAAATTTGTGTATATCAAAATCTTAACAAAGAATACGTTTGTCATCATTTGAATGTACACATAGAAATAAGGGGCAGTTGCTGGTTTAGAGGTTATAAGCATGTAAGTAAAGTAAATGATCCCCAGTTTGAGTCCCGCGAATAAGTAGTAAATTATATATTCGTTTAAAAAATGTTAATTGTAAAGTAGGAGCACTAGAGTTGTGAGGCGATTAGTTCAGGATGTACATAAGAATTGTGGAAGACCTTATGCTGTTTTCCCCTAAGTTTAATGCCCGACTTCTTCCGACTATTCTGAATCGGTTGGGTTAAGCCCGGTCTGAATCTATATTCTAGAACGGCTTATTGTTGTTTTGCTTTGTGAATAGCTTTGGCAAGCATAGGTTTGGTCCCCCAAACTGACGAATAATAACCAGACCATCTATCCCTTCCCACTA
This sequence comes from Triatoma infestans, assembly GCA_011037195.1. Lineage (NCBI taxonomy): Eukaryota > Metazoa > Arthropoda > Insecta > Hemiptera > Reduviidae > Triatoma > Triatoma infestans. The sequence goes on from JAAEAF010003954.1 coordinate 19,450, forward strand.
CCATCTATTAACTAGCCATATTACCGTGTTCAGAAAGTGCTGTATATAAAATCACATAGGCTAATATATGAAAGTCATCTCAGCTCGAAGGGCCATACTGTGAGAAAGCAAATAGGAGGCTGAGGACCACAATAATTGATGCATGAAAAAAATCTACCCATCACCCTTATTTGAAACATTTTCAGACAAAATTGAGTTTACGTATTGGTTTCATGAAATTTTTATTGGGAAATATTCCTAAATACATAGAAAATAGTTTCTTTTGTTTTATTTTTTAAGAAAAGAAGAAATAGAAGAAGAAATTCAGTTAGTTAAGCCTACTAGTATGTTATTCTTAGGACACATTTCTTTTCTTTCTTTGGCTGGAGGCTGGTAAAATGGGGGAAGTGTGGAGGAGGTAGGCTGGAAAGGAGTTATCGGCAAGGGACGTGATCTGGCTGGAGAACGCCCAGGACAAATAGGACGACATCCTATCCACGTCCCACCCACTAGTTGACTGAATGACGTTTAGCTGTCTGCACTCATCGTCAAGCAACAAAACTTTACTTTATTTCCTTTGCTCTTATTTCTCCACCCACCCATCTAGATCACATGAGCACACACAATAATAATGTCACTGAATAACGTCAATATCAACAAATACTGATACATTTATCAGTATATATATATATATATATATATATATATATATATATATATATATATATATCCAAATCCGTCATATTGGACAACAATTATACCTCGTTCGAGGACCTAAACATGTAATGTGTACATGTGCAGTACGTGAACATATCGGACCCTCCGCAGGAGCTGTTAACATAAATCTTAGATTAAAAAGAAGGCGTGTGTTTGGTATCTTTGTAGACCTGAAGCGCGCTTTCGACTCCGTACCACATGAGCGTTTATGGTACAAGTTGAATAGTCTAGGTTTGGGAGGTAGGCTTATGAGGGTGTTAAGATCTATGTACAATGGAGCATCTGCGATTATTTCCCAGAACAATTGTTTTTTTTCGGACATACCCATCACTGAGGGCGTCTTACAAGGTGAGGTTATAAGCCCTCTGTTATTCTCTCTGTATATTTGTGAAATTATTGAATATTTTAAGAGTAAAGGCTCCTCTGGGGTCGGCATTAATGCCCATAGAGACCTCTTAATGATACTTTTTGCTGACGATATAGTGATGCTTTCCGATAGTCAACAGGACGCGCAGTCAAAATTAAATATATTACAGGAATATTGTAAGGCCAATGGCTTGACAGTTAATATAAATAAAACTGAAGTTGTACCATTTCAGAAAGGTTCTAGGTTAGGCAGAATAAAACATTTGTATTATAATAATGAAAAATTGGAATTTGTACAAACTTCTAATTATTTGGGGGTAGGTTTTGCTAGCTCGGCTAAATTTCGAGTGGCATGTAAAAATGCAATCGTTAAATTTAATATTGCGAGTTCTGCAGTTTTAAATTTATTAAAAAAACAGAAGTCTGATTACTGGGGGACTAAAATTTGTCTATTTAACTCTCTAGCAGAAAGTATTCTATTGTATGCTTCAGAGGTGTGGGGTTGTGATTATTTTGAATTGATGGAGAGGGGACAGATAAGATTTCTGAAATCGCTTCTGGCATTGCCTCGCAATACTCCTGATTATTATGTGAGGGTGGAAACTGGCAGGGTTCACTGCAGATTAAAATTATTTAGCAGAATGCTGGACTGGGCAATTAAAATAATGAATATGGCCGATGATTGTTTGCCTAAAATAATTTTCTTTAGACTTGCTGAGTTGGATAAAACTTGTAACCTACCTTTTAACTGGTTTTCGCAATTTCGGTTTTACTTAACTGTAATTGATAGAGTGGATATTCTGAAGAATCTTGCCGGATCCACTTTAACGCAGATGAGAAAGGAAATGATAAAATCATTCGAAGGTTGGCTGATCAGTAAGGATATAGATGCTGTAATAAATTCTTCATTTAATATGCATTATCGCCATTGTAGTTCTTTGAAATTCGGGGAAGACTACTTATTTATTAAGTGCCATATAAGCAAAATCAGGATAATCGCGCAACTTAGATTATGTAATAAGAAATTTCCTTCCTTGTACCATAATGGCAGACGGTATAGGTTTTACCCCGATAAAGAATGTACAGCATGTCCATTGAATGAAAAAGACAGCGTTTGTCATTTCCTTTTTCATTGTTTGCAGTATAGTGATTTTCGTACCAAATATTTAGCGAAATATATAGATGTTGCAGGAAATTGTTCCGAATTGCTCGCTATGGAAAACTTGTTTTACAATATGGATTATGAAAGGATGCAGAATATATTTTTATTTATAAGTAGCTCTCTGGGTAGGAGATTCTTAATTTTATAATCAAGTTTTTAGTTTTGTTAATCAGTTGTATAATCTTAGTTTCTAGTTTTATTTTCCGTTTGTTTTTTTTTTGTTTTTTTTTGTTCAAGCCATTGTGAGCATAATTTTCTGATAAACATACTTTCTGTAAGTCTTTTTCCATATTCTAAATTTATGTAAATTGATATAAGTAAGTTTTCAGTTTGTTTTGATTTATATAGTTTATGTTCATTTCTGTACCAACCAACTCCTTGTATGGGACACTTGTCCAAAAACAAATAAATAATAAATAATAATTATATATATATATAGTGAGAGAGATCTATAAATATTTACCAACAAATTATCGTGTGTGTGTATTGTAAGTAATTCCCAATTAAGCTACTAAAGTTTACATACTGTAAAATTTCTTCTTTTTTTTTAAACAAATATATACAGAAATAGTATTAAAGAGCCAAGTTTAAGCTGCTCCCAATTGTTTTCGTAATCACAAGTTAACACATTTATATTCGGTGAAAACACAATATGGAAAATTTGACAATTTCTTAATAAACCAAGAAGAGTAAGAGAAAGTAAAAAAAAAAAAAAAATCTATTGTAAAACACTCACACAACTTTCTCTTACTGCAATTCTCAACAAAGTTCTAATTCACAATTAGCTATTTTTGGCTTTTGAAAAGTTTTGTTCACCCACAAACGCACACTCACACATATATAGCATGTAAACTGTGGTATGTTTCATATACATATGGTAAATTTACTTAAAAGAAAAGACTGTGTTGTTAGGTAGAGGAACTTTACTGTAAAATTGTCATTTTATTGATTTCTCTGTTTTTCTGTGCCTCATGTATGTTGAAAGTTTAGTTGAGCTTCATTTTTGGATTAAATAAATAAAGAGAGGTTCGTTCAAGTATTGGACACTTTTATTTTTAGACTATCAGTCGAGTTACCAGTCCAGACGTGGTTGAGCCTAGCACGTTACAATAATAGTGGAATAAGTATTCCGGTGAAAAGTCATTTTCGAAAATTGGCCAGAATCATCATATTTCCTCTTACCATTCAATAAAAGAAAGGAAACAGATGGAAGATCAATGCTATAACAACAAATATTTAACGTAATATGTCTCCCAACAAATCGATTTAGGCATTCGTATAGTTTTATAGGGAAATAAACAAGGGCCCCCAATCTCCATCATGTACAAATCCTATAATCCAAAATCCTCCGAACAATAGAACAATAACAATAATAGTGTATGAGTATCAGGATAGAGTGATTAAAAAGAAAGATATTGATTACAGTCTGCGTTTAAAGATAATCTCGTGGCAGACTAGGTAATTGTAATAACTAATGATACGTAAAATTTTTGAAGGAAATTGTTTATCCGAGTATTTACTCATCTGGCTCTCAGCGAGTAATAGTTTATAGATTTTATCTGGAGATGTAAGCAAATTAGGAAAGTGAAGAAACATGAATCCATTTTTGGAAAATGGTCTGCATGTGTTAAGCGGCCCTCAGACGATCAATATTATTGTCAATATTTCATCAATATAATGAAAATGACCTCCTGACACGGTCAATACATATACTATTAATATTTAATCTTGTATAATTCAATACGGTGAAAAGATTTGTGCGTGTGAAGTTACTGCTAAAAATGAAAAATAAGGAAAAACCGATTTATTGCTATTATTTTGGCACATGTGCGAAAAAAGTGAAGAAAAGACGTTGGGTAAAAAATGGATATCAAAAAGAACAAAGGTCAATCACCTAAATCTTATACAATATATTAGGCAAAAGAAACTTCATGATTATAAAAATTACTTTATGATGAATAGCGAAATATATGAAGAGTTGCTACATTTGGTTAGCCCTCTTTTCTTATCTCTATTGGAATATAGATTTGATGACGTATTCCATAGTTCCATAGTTGTTCCGCCATGGTAACAGATGAACTAACTAAGATTGTCAACCACGAGCACGAACATTAATATTTCATCAATATGACTCGCTCCGCCTAAAATATTGACGAGTATTTTCAGGACCCCGAAAATCCGTCAATATATTGATAGTACGGCCAATAATATTATCAATATTTGTATTAATATGTGGAATATTGACAATATTATTGATCGTTTGAGGGCCGCTTTAGACATTTATGTGAATGGAGAAAAAGAAATTCAAGCGGGTATTCATATAATTTTCACTTCCTCTTACTCTCCTATAACAGGAAGTAGTACTTCGCTCGTGACAAATTTTTGAAATTGAGTTTTCCCCGGGAAATATATATTTTGACATTGCATAGGGGTACGAAAAATGTTTAGCGACTGATCTGCTTGTATATGTGTGTATGACTTTTCAGATGTTTACTTTCTTTATTTCCTTAATGATTCCAAAGAGTTTTCTATAAACTTCAAATACTACCTACATATACATAAAGACACCGCTTTTATTTGAAGCATTTTTCCAGCAAAATGGAGTTTTTTGTGTAATTGTAGCAACACTAAGCTTTCCATTAAAGAACCACTTCAGTGAAATGCATGGTTCTCCCACCTATAAAACATTAACTCGGCGTCAGTAGTTTGCTCGTATTGCTCTTGACCAACATTTCGTCCATATTGCAATAGGCCTCTTTCAAGCAGGGATTGAATATAAGAGTTATTTCTAAAACTAAAAATTATTCGCGTTTATAAGCCAACTTCAACTATTCACTAATTTTAAGTTAAATTTTGAACTTTATGAGTTGATAAATGAGAGTGATTTTTAAAAAATTCTATATGATTTTTATATAAAAGTAAAAATAAACTATTGTCAACATTTTCTTTATTTCAACGAAATTAATTATTACCCTTTAAGTGATTTGTGTTTTGCTCAGAAATAAGAGTTATCCTGTACTTTTTTTATTTCTCTCAAAAAATAAAAATCGTGCCTAATAATCGATATGGTTTACCATGTGATTTTTGCTAATACGCGATTGTAAACAAACAGTAGATAGATTCGTATTCAATAAAATTCAGATTGAATGACTTTTGTTACAGACTCTTGTCTACACATTTAGAGCAGGTTACTGTTTTGAAATTAAATTCTTCTTAACTTTATTTTATTTAGTTAAATTAATTGTTTATTTTTCAATAATGGGTCTTTAATTTTTTTCCACATGGAGAAGAACATGGGAAAACCTTGGAAAACATGGTAAATTCATCAAAAACTATTAATTTGAATTTATCCATACAAAAAAACAGATTTTTTTTTTTATAATATATACATGTTCAATAAATTATAAAAATATAAAGATTGGTGCAGATAAAGTATTTGTTTATCTAAATTTTCCATTTTTCAAACACTTTTTGATTGTTTTCAATGAAAATTAGGCAAAAACTATGTAACTGCAAAATTTCAGCTTATTGGATTCAGCATGTAAGAACTGTAAGATACGTCATTTCGACAGTCAATAATTTCGTTTCTTTGTCAATAAATGAAATTGAGTTTTATTTTTGTGAGAAAAATTTTCCGCTCGTGGAAAAACCATTATTTATGATAGATTTATTTTGTCTCAAAAATAACCCTCATTTTTGATAGTTTGACTAGAAAATAAGTTGTGACATAATTTTTTTTTTACAAATATCAATAATTATTGATTTCAATCCCTGTTTCCAAGCAATGGAGCCAACCATTCATCATGGTCGTTGCTCAGTTAACTTTCAAGGTATAACGATCCTGAAGAGGCTCATTGCAATATGTGCGAAACGTCGGTTTCTAACAAATCTTACTGACGCGGTCCAACCCGGAAACTCAAGTGTTTTTCATAAAAATGGCTGCGGAAACTTAAACGATCATTACATTGAGTCCATCTATTAGAAACATTGATGGAATTCTAAATTTTGATGAAAACGTTAACCGGAAGTGCGAGTATACAGAACAAGTTTTATATTAACAGCAATGAGACAAATTTCTGAGAATCTTTAACAGATTTTTTTTCTTTACATTCACAGCCATTGTGTATTGGGTGAATTTTCATAGCAAATAATACACGTTTTCTGTGTGTGTGTGTGTGTGTGTGTGTGTGTGTGTGTGTGGTGTAGATTTGAAAAAAAATAACCCAAAATAAAAACGGCAGGAAACGCCAGTAAGATAGTGGACTAGTGGAGCTTTTGATCAAACTCCATCAGCAGGAAGTGCGACTCTATTGAATAAGTTTTCCCAGTTTTTCGCGATATTTTTTCCAACGACTTACTTTAACCTTCTTGCACTACCCACACATTTAAATGCGCATAATTTTTATTTGAAAAAATATATTTCTGAACAATATTGGTATTTGGAAGTAGCAGGATTGCTTTGACATTTAACTTTCCCATCGAGTGTCGTTACCATACAATTTACGGTTCTACCATCTATATGCATTTCTGAAATACCAAATTTGAAGAAAATAGCAAACTGGAAGTCTGCACTTACGCAGAGATTTCTGAATTTTTTGGGGATTTTCTTCAAATAGTTTTCAAGATTCCTTGATTTTCTCTAAACTTGTCCGGTTAATTTCACCTATCACTTAAACCAACAACTACATCCTGCTTCGTTTAAATGTATTGCAAGGTTTAACACCAGGGGTCGCAAACCGGCGGCCCGGCCCGTAAACACTTTGTATTTGAAAAATACTTTTAACATCGCAAAAAATTGAAAAAAAAAATCCATTGTGTAAAGTGTAACTTCCGGCTGAGGAATTTTGGTAAGAACTTCCTGCAGGATCCCACGGTGACACGGAAATGTCAAGTTCCAACCTTCTGGAATTTCATGCTTTTGAGCTATGCTGTTCACCTGCATATGTAGATACCCACACATACATACATAGACCATTCACTAAAAGTATTTGTTTCAATCTCAAGGGACCTCAAAACATGTGTTTCTGGTGAAAACTCAATTTCTAAAATTTCACACTATTGCAATATTTCCTCTTACTAGGAGTAAAAGAAAGTAATACGTATGATTTAGTTTTATATAAGTACATTTATTACTTTATTTGTTTAGAATAAACAAAGTATTCTAATACATAGGTATATAATATTATTGCATGTGTATCCCATATCTACTGTAGATGTGTTTGTACGACACCATTCTATGATAATATCGTGGCAACTGTGGTAAATATATTACCCATGTATATGTATGAGTGTGGTGGATAAGATGTAAGAAGTGTGACATATAAAACCAGGTCAAACCAGAGGAGAGTTAGTGGGAGGAGGGGTTGAAAATTGTGTACGGACCGAATATCCATCCTTCCATAGCCTGCAATATCGGTCAGAACAGTTTGACACTCAACCACCTCCATTAACACACACATAACAAACACAGATATATAGATATATCAATAACAACAACACTTACTCCAACTTCCATTCCTTGTAAAGAGTTTTGTCTCCTAATATATCCTCCAACTTCCTAATATTTAGAGACAACATTCTAGACCGACGTCAATTCGGTTTATATCGCTACAAATATACCAGAATGTGGATGCCACAGTTGGAGGATAGTGTTAATAAAATATAAATAAAAATAGAACTTCTTTTTTTGTTCATTATAAGTTCCCTTATCTTCCCTAGGGTTCCTATTGGCGCAAAATAAAATAGTGTGTTACATCCATATGGCATGACTGACATACTTGCAATTATTATTACAAACATATTTCAGTCTCCTGAATTTTATCTAAGTTGTGAACTATTTCATATAATTGAACTGACACTGAAGGCACAAGCCTTACATCATCTCTAAAAGCAATAAGTTGATAAGTATGTGCTGAGTGGATGACTGGATGCTAAAGTTGGCTATAAAACTTGGATGCGGTCAAAACTAACAAAAAACAAAAGATGACAGTGCTAATCTCATATATCGGTCTATTGGTCTTTGCACAGCTGTTAGACGGCAATCTCAAATTACCCATCAAGACATCCTTGATGTAGGAAACCTGTACTCTAGTATATGAAAATCAAGTACCCTTCAAAATCTATACATATATATATATTTGATTTAATTATTTTCTAATTAGGCGCATCTATATCTTATACAAATGAAAGAGTTACTAAACATATACACATATACGAGTATATGTACTAATATGTAGATAACTACAATTCAAACAACATTACGAGATATCCGGGGATCACTAAAATTAAATTATGATATTACACATATCTTGTGGTAGAATTTAGAATTGACTGATTCACATAATTCTGTCTCATCCACTACCGTTCTCTTACTGACGGTAAATATACTAATATGCTTAAATTTGAATAACAAAATCATTTCATGAATATTAATATATGAATATCATTTACTAAATAACAATATCTATACAGATTTAATATTATAATATATAATTCTTTAATAAGATAAGTTATTGCAATCCATTATTTAAACTGATTATTTATTAATTTGCATATATCGTCACAGATTTAGTTTGGATTATAATTCTTTGTATACAATTAGACATAAAAATCAACAAAATGTAGTAATTAAGATATTATTACTGCTGTAATATTTGAAAGTGATCTCACCTCCACCAATCACTTCGCCTGTATTAGCTGCATCAGCAAAAACCAACCAAAAATATCTGTTGTGAAACACTCATACAGCTTTCTCTTTCTGTGATTTTCACACTTGTAATTGACAATTTTTTGTTTCAAAACTTGAATAGTTACAACAGACATTTAAAAATACTTAATATTGTCAGAGATATTTTCCATGATAGCCTGCTTCTTTTGGTGGTCATCGACCGGTTTTGGGCATTCGCCTATCATCAGGATGTTTTTTGTTAAGCAGTGTAATAACATAGACTTGCCCAGATCAAACAAAGTTCATATTATTATACTGTTTAACAAAACGTCCTGATGATGGGCGTTCGCCCGAAAACGCTCGATGACCACAAAAAGGAGCAGGCTATCACGGATAATGTCTCTGATGCTTTCCAACTGTGTGGAACCAACCATAACAGTTCTTAATAATAAATGGAAAGAAGAATCCTGATATAATGAAATGGCAGTTTTAAATGTATGCTTAAGCATAAAGTTCTCAAGAAATTGGATTTCTCTCGGCGGTGTTTCAAATAAAGAAATAACACAATTGCACGTAGGCAGTGTGTACATCAAGTTAAAAGAAAAACGTAGGATTTTTTTTTTTAGAAAATCTTGAAAAACTAAAAGAAAAATTCAGTTAAACAATAATTCCTGGTAACTGATATAGACCAAATTCTTGATTGGTCTTGTGGTGGTACTTAAATGAAATTATTGCTAATTTTCCGATTTCATTTATGTTTATCATGAAAACACACCCACACACACACACACACACACACACAAATATACGTATGGTAGATAAACAAGCAACTTACAAATAGATCAACAAAGAAAGAGAACGAAAATGAGAGATAATTAGTTTTCACTTTTCCATGCACCATAGATCTCGAAACGTGCATTTCCAATTGGAACAGAATTTCGAAAATCCTGACATGATCACAATGATTCCTCTTACAGCAGTAAAAGGGAATAAGAAGTAGTTTGCCACTTTATCACCAAGCGTCCGATTTGTCACCGGAGTCCTTCAAGCAGGACTTTATCAGCAGATACAGTCTTATAGAAATAGAAACCAATAAGAACCATGGTCCAGTTGGCCAAACCATTTGCATATCCGGATAGTAGAGAAAGGCGCCTAAGGAATATAAAATTGGAAATCATAGCACAATCGACCTAGTTTGTGTTCTAGAACACACAAACACACAGAAGGTGAAGTTGCAATAAAACGGAGTTTCTTATTACCACCCTGCAGGTAGCCTTTCCCGCTGATTTCTACAAGAACTAGTTTTCTTTTTCATGCTATTTTTATCACTTTTTTATTTGCTGCTTTTTTCTCAGTAAGTTTTTTCCTTTTTAGTTTTGCGCTCTCTCTTCTAAAGTGTCTCTCAAACCGCAGAGTAATGTCTTGTGTCTGTACATTAAAGTTTGCTCTTCATTATTTGTTGAAATATTGCAAATAGTTTGATACGTAGTATGATAATTGAAGGCCACTTTCGCACTCAAGCGAGATTTGTTGTGATATACAAGCTTCTTTTACACCAGATTCTGCCAAAATTTCCTGCAGCTGTGGCCCCACTAGCTTGGTCATGTTTTGCTGTCCTATACCAGAGTTGATTCTTGATTACTCGAAAAGCAATAAATAGGAAGACATTCTAAATGTGGAAATTTGAAATTTACTTTTAAGGATATTTTAAATGCGGTGCTCTTAATTATTTTCTTTTCGAAAATTTAACGGTAATAAATACTGGTTTAAAGCCACAGTTGCACAAATAGCTAACGCAGTTTACTCTTTACGGGTAAATCTTAGAATTTTCCAAAAAAAAACTTTAAAAACTAGTGGTAAAGCATTACATAGCAACAAAACTATAAAGAGTTAACAAAAACAATACAAAAAAATTATTATATATAAAATAATCCAGTGATTTGAAGTTGTGGGCAACAGGGCTCACATAAATATAGCGGCGGACCAGTGTCGCTATCTGTGGGCGGGGCAGGTTCTATCATAATGTTCACTTTATATATATATGTAGTATACAGAGATATAATTATTGTAGTGTGGGGTAACTTGACCCACATAATCCATAACAATCTCCCCCACCCCGGTTCCTGGCTCTGCACAATCATTGTACATACCCACATTTATCTTCACCTTGACTAAAACATTTGTTTTATTTATGTTTTGTTATATATATATATATATATATATATACGTATCTTTTCAGTTTTCTCACCCGTGAATGAAATATACGTTTAAAACAAGTGTTTAGATTAACAGCATACCCTGGTGTTTCCGGCAAGAACTCAATTTAGAAAAAAATAATACATTACACTTTCTCTTTCGAAATTAAAGTATAAATACTATTGTAATAATGGGAAATGATGCGATGATTGATGAAGAGAGACGCACCGAAATGTTAACTTAGAATAATACATTTTAGCACTTTAATTAGTAAGGAAAGTATAATTAAAGAATAAGATATATGCCACGAGCAGGAGCATTGGCCGAAGGTGACTTTTTGATTATGTTTACTATTTTGATTATTAGAAATCTTCTTGCCGTTTTAAGACTACTAGTGAAATCACCTCTCTATTGCTATAAAAATCCTTAACGGAACTGGACGCACCTTGCTGCTCAATCTGGCATTCAAGTCGAGCCCTTTAATAGCATACATAGACATGTGCCATATGCACAGTACCTGAACCAGTGGCGCTGCCCTGCAGTAAAAAGAGATAAGAAATAATAATGCCACTGTTGTTGGTGTTTGGGGTTAGAAGTATATTATTTCATCACTTCATTTCTTCTCCTGAAGAAATTTTCACGGAAAACTTGGATCTTGTTTAGGAATGTCGTCTTTTTTTGTTGAGCTTCGTGAATAACTTTCTTGATCTAATTAAATCGCTTGGAATAAGCGAATAGCTTTGATTTCTTGGTGTTGTACAGTCTAATTTTGGCTGATCCCGCTTGAATATGCAAAGGTGGAACTACTTCGCGACTAACTTGTTTTTCTCACTGTTGTATGGTGGATTAAGAGAAGCATCATTCCCATCATAATTAGAATTCCTGTAAGTACCTGAAGGGGAAACATACCCAGTACGAACTCTTATTGCTGTTCTTATGGCAACTCACCCTCTTCAAATCGATCTCAACTTCCTCGAAGCTTAGCTTCAGCCTTCTCAAATGTAAATCTACAATTTTTACCTTTACCGGCAGAAAACTTTCATTTCTCTATATTCCACAAATATCTTCCTTCCTATACTTCACAGAAGTAACCATTTAGGACTACACCTTGCAAACGATTAACTTGGAATCCACCAACTCCGTCTAACACGTATTGAACTGAATAAGAGATCCCAGATAAAAAAAAAATAATAATCTGATGTATAAAACTCAGATGACTTTCTCTTCTACAGGTAATGTGATTATAAAATTGACGAATTATCTTTAAACGTGGACTCTCACTCAATGTTTAATTGCAATGAACAGAAATATAGTAAATATTAGTTCCCAATGCATAGCGAATAGTTTATTATATAGCTCCAGGTCGTCAAGATCTCAAGCTGCGATGGGCAGAGCATGATCTCAGAATGGAGGAGAGCGTCATTACAAGGCGCTCTTAACTAGATGGCACCGCAGATTAGGAAGGCCTAGGATCAATTAGCTTGCTAATGTTATCAGCGATGCAAGAACTACATCAGAAATAAGATTTAGATCGCTGTACACACTTATTTTACGCATACTCAGCTATGAAAGTATTTAATCAGAATAAATATTAAAAAATTATAATTTCACTTTAAAAGTATAATTATACAAGTGTATATCACTACTTAGTGGTGATCATCATCAAATGAAAGTAATAAACTAATATAAATAACTTCAATGAACTAAGAAATTAGAAAAAGTAAAGAAGATTAAATAGTGAACAACCAGAATCAAACGTTCAAAAGTTGAAGTGTTGAATAGAGGGAAAAATGCGGAGAAGTTGGTTTAGGCGGCTGTAGTCAGCTGTTTCCAGAATTTATTTTACACACTTGGAATATAAACAGTACAACCGCCAAGTAAATAACATTTCCTACAAATTCCAATTATTTCAGTCCACTTTCTACCTCTGTACAGCTTTTTCTTTATTACTAAAACACTGTATTGTAACCTCTCTGTGAAAAAGGAAACATTACAATAATGTAATTTTTATTTTTTGATTAGAGTTTTTGTTTAATTCCTTTTTTTTTCTTTCAAATATAATTCCAGCGATTTTTTCTCTATTTTTCTATATTTGGTAAGTTAATATTGGTGAAGTTAAAAATAGTTATAATTAATAATATCTGGTGTGAAGCACTCACATGACTTTTATTAAATTCTAGAGGAGTGTCCCTATGCTACGTCACTCCTGGCTCCCAAACTCCCCTATCCATCCAATCACCATCCCTCATCCCCTTCGAGCCTTCAACTGCTCAATCTCCTCATATCACCTCATTGCTGGTCTATCACTCCTCCTCTTTCTCGGCAGGGGGGATTTATTTTCATTTTTGCTGAGTACCTCTTCCTTTCCTGGTATTCGTCTAAGATGCCCATAATTGGCATTCTATAGTTTTTTTTTTTTGTAAACCATATTTCTCATTAAAACCACAAGTTATACTTAATATATTTCCGTTTATTTTTAAATTATTTTGCATGCAAAACAATTTTTCAAAAAGGAAATAACATTAAAAGCAAGTTGTTATATATTTGTTGATCGGGAGCTTCGCCTCCACCACCCATTTTGTCGTCCCTACGACCCTCACGAACCTAGTGTTTAGTGCGCTTTCAAGAAATAAAAATTAATGACCCTACGTCAGTCCACCTCGTACACGCTCGGATCACTGTTCTGTATAGATTCAATTTATTCCTACATACACTTTTCTAAGCAGAATATACGATTTATTGACATGATGATGTGCACTTTGCTGTTTGCTAACTCCATACTTTCACCTCACAAACTACTCATCCTCTTTAGAAGCAATCATATATACACCCTTTATTACTTCCCGGCCTGCCTAATTCCTTAAAATACAAAAAATGAGCCATTCGAACTAGATGATCATACATATCTTTATGTTCTTGTGCACTTCACTAACTAAAAGAACCCTAATTCTAGCCAGTGCCAACTAATATAGGCTTCTTATATATGCATTCTCATAAATTCACAAGTTTTCCTTAACTTGAAATTAATCATATAGAAAAATAAAAATGTAGTTTCCACATACTACACTAATTGTTTTTTAAATTGAATTCATAATATATTCGGCGCTACATAAATATATTATTTTTTTGCTATTTAAGAACCACTTATCAAAAAATAAATACTAATATAAAAAATTGTAATAATTTTTTAAAACTTCCTAATACTCTTAATATTCAAGTCGGTGACAAAAATATTTATTATATATCTCCAACATAATAAATGTCCCATATTTCGTGGGTCAACAAATCCGGCTCTACAAACCCATATGGCGGCCATTACCACAAACCTTGGCTTATTAGTACATTTTTTATTTTTAATTTTTTAATTATACTATTTGAAATGTATGATAAGTTTTTTCCCCCCGAAGTGATTAATATATTGTGACATAATGTGAAAACACACTTCATCATTTCGATACTTGTAAACACAAAAAAGTAAGTGGGGGTTGTATTGCCGACTTCAGCCTGTTTTTTTTTTGTTTTTTTAATCCAATCTTCCATTGTTTTCTTTCTAATCTCTATATTCCTCATTTTATTCATCCAGATCTTTTGCAAGCATCTTCTCCAATACTTTTCTGTCTTCCTTGTACAAAGTCTATATGAGTGATATTTAAAATCTCTACTACTACTCTACGACATTATAAATCAATACATTTAGGAACATTCAACAAGAAGCTAAACGTTTCATCTTTCCCAGAACCGAAATAAATTTTCCGATAAAAATGTTCCAATAAAAATGATAGTTCTTTAAATGTATAGTTAGAATACAAAGCCTAGTGAAAATTTTTGGAGTTTATTTTTAATGAGAACAGCGACAAAATGAAAAAACTGAGATGTAATTGAGTGTGATTGTGTAATATACTTTGGGTTCACCGGACTTTAACTAAAATCGTCCTTCCTATTGGATGCGAGAATGCTATCTAACAGAATGTTGAGTTTTAAGTTCCCTGAGAATTTTCATTTTCTAGAAATTTTGAAAGAAGGAATCAAAATATAATTGAAATCACAAATCATTAATTATTATTAAAGAATCTGCAGATTTGTATGATTTGAGTGAAATGTAACAGCAGCAATTCAGTTAGAGAAAAGAAATTGTTTAACATTTTAGAAGATTTTTAAATTAAATCGGAAAAAAATAAAGACCGACAACAAAGACTCGGAAGAAAAAAGATAGCAACAGAAGAAAAGGGGAAATTAGAAAATTCATTTCTTTCCAGACACACTGTCTGAACGTCATGTTTGAAATAAAACAAATTCACCCTTGAATTAAAAAAATACGCGGGAGGGAGGAACAAAAAATATATATTAATTTATATCGCACGGTATACATTCAAACGATGAAAACAATTTTAAAATTAAAAAGAAAAAATTAATAACTAACAAGATTACGGTAAGAGTGATGAAAATGAGCGGCTGGGTTTTTATATTTTCAATTTAAAAGTTGAGAGAAAAGTTTTAGTTTAAGTGGAAATGTGGGATGGGAAGTGGACAGTCCGGATGCGGAGAGTGAGATGATATCTGGCTTGGTAAAACTTCTAGATGTAGCATCTGGTGGAATCAGGCTTATCACTTTTAGTTTATATATTTCTTAATTTATGTTGAGAAGTGTAGATAAATCTAAAATGGAAGAAAGAATATATGAAAAGGAGGTGACGTTAACATTGGGTAAATTGCGGAAGTGTGATCGCGCATGTGCCTGAAACTGTTATTTTCCAAAGCTTCAACTCAGCAGGTCATTTTCTTTATGAATTTCACTCTTATACTCATGTATGTGGGTACACACACACACACGCACGTCGAAACAGATCGCTAAAAAGATTTGTTTATAATCAGGACAACCTTAATGATACCTGTATTTCCGGTGAAAACTAAATGTCGAAAATTAAACACGCTTGCAATACTCGTAAAAACGTACAAATAAAAACAAAATATCTGGAGAATTAACTGTGTGTTAACATTTCATATACGAACGTAAATCTACGTCTCACAACCCAATTAACCATCACGTGATTTAATTCATTAAGAAACAATTCTGCTGAAAAGAAGAAGAAAAGAACTAATACAACTTCCTAATATAAATAATAATTTAAATTCAGGGCACGGACCAGCCAGGATGAAACTTACATTCTTATCATCTCTCATGCTCTTTCGATCTCTTCATTAGCATGTTTCTCTTTTCTCTTTTTGTGTTGTTTCTCTTGGTATAAAATTTTGTATTTATACTTTGTCCAAACTTTTAAACAATTATTTATCTTGAAACCGAACCGGAACTGATACAGCTTTTCACCAATGAAGCAATTGATTTGAGTATTGTTAAAGTTAGTGAACTTTAAACGGACTTATTATGTCCGTTGGCTGGTATTATGAGCTAAACTCAACATCAAAGTTCGATATTCTTGGGAGATCTTTAATTTCCTTTATTGCTGTATGTTGGCAGCACTGCGATCATATCAACATTTTCGAAATTGAATAGTGGGTGTTTTTTCTGTAGATGAGAAAAACTTACTGAACGTGTTTATATTATAAGAGAATATAAACTCTGCAAGGACTTTTCACTATTTAAATTAAAGTGAGAGAATGGTTGCGTGAGAAGTGAGTGACAGACTGACTGGCAGAGTGAGGGTCGTGGAACGTGATGGCTGTTCGAAGAGTGTTTAAATGAGGGTGAATTTGTGGTCAGGTACCCTTTTTAAGCGGACCGGCTTCATGAGCCTCTAATTTCTCTATCCAATTTCCAGAAATGTTCCATAGATTGTTCCTCTGAGAGCTACTGGTAGGGAGACATGTCTGGCGAGAGTCATGTCTTGGCAATAGTAATTAATACTCTAAATAAATAATAAATAATAAATAGAAACTGTGTAAATTGCAATTTGAGAAAGTCGTATGACTGTTTCGTACCAGATTTTATTGTGTAATATTTAGTTATATTTAAAACTATTAAAAAAGAGGTAAGGCGTGTATGGCAATCTTTAAGAGAATGTTGGATACTGAAAAGAGGAGATTACCTTCTAAAAGGTTTTAGAACATTAAGATAAAGTTAGACAAAATAATATTATGTTTTCTGATAATTAATTTATTATTAAATTTAAATTTTAAAATGCTAAACCTGAGAGTCACTTCACCAACCGAAATAACTTTCACATAAGAGACTATATTACTTACAGAACAGACCATCCCTAGTTCGCAGATCCCTATCACATTATCTACTTCCTTCCTATTCCTTGGATTTCCTTCAATCCACTAATATCACAGTAGCAACACAACTCTTTCATTTTAACTATCATCTGTGTAACCGCCGTAAATGACGGTTACAGTGAATTTAAATAAGTGAAAAGAAAAAAATAATATTTTATGTTAAATTTATTACCACTATAATACGGCTGTGCTGTATCTAGGGCCAAAGCAGAGTTCTGCACAAACATTACTATGATAAGCTACGTGCGCGCGTCTGTACGTGCTTTGGCTAGAGTCAGTTCATAGCCGCCGCTTGGCAAAAGAAGAGCTCTCTGTAAGTGCCGTATATTGAATTTCCTTTTTGCATCGGCATTGCGGGATTTTTGAGAGCACCCATTGGCTCTCCTCAGTGCTGTCCGACAGACGGGTCGCCTGGAGGAAGAAAGAGCCCGGATACCGCAGGAAGAAGGGGGATTTGGACACGCCGAGGAAATATAAAAAAGGAATAAACCATCTAGGCCACAGCAAGTATTTTTATAAAAATCTATATTTAAATAATCAAATACCACCATATACAAAGAATAGTGGAAATAAGCTGGCGGCTACATAATTGTGGAAATAACTCGAAAAGTTATTTTCCACAACGTATAGTGAATAGTTTCGTTCTTTTTTTAGAGACTGGAAGACTTTTATCCTATTGTAAGAACAGTTTTTTGTTTATTTATTTAAGTCTCAATTTTAATTTAAATTACTAAGTATAATCTTTAGTTTAATTCATTTTTTTTGTGTAATTAGTTCCTCATTAAAAAGGGAGGTATTTTGTTCTGATCACTATCTATTTCCAGTGCCCGGAATAGGGTTATACGTTATTTTTTGTAAATTGTACACTGGCGTTTCCTGGTTGTACGAAGTGTTCTTTGAAATAAATACGTATATGTGTATGTAGCTGCATTTTACCTTGATGTATTCATTTTTGGCCAGAGATAGCAGCACAGCTGAGTACTAATCACTTATTCACCACACGGTTCGCTGTTGCCGTAAGTAATTTACCAAACTTTATTTCTTTTCTTTTTTTATCAATTGGAGGATCAACAGCGTGGCGCCCAGTTCCCTTTCCCTTTTTTATTTATTTGATTTTTCTATGTAATTGTTTTTCCTATTATCTGAGTTTATTTTAACCAAGGTTTATTTATTCATTTATTTATTTATCCGTTCAGAAAAAAGGAGATTATCGCCTTTTGGTGTTGTGTCTTAACATGTTCCGACCAGTTTAATTTACTATCGAGAACTACTCCAAGGAACTTCACTGATTTGTTAACCTGTATGGAAGTACTAACAACCTTGGAGGTGTAAAACCTACTATCTTCCTTCTATGAGTAAATAGAATTGCCTGGGTCTTAACAGGATTAATAGAAAGACCCTTATCCTGTGTCGAACAATATACCATGTTAAGGGCGCTTTGCATTAGGTCCGAAATAGTGGACAAACAGCGCCCTAACAATAAAATAACACCATCATCGGCATATGCTTGCACATAAAATCCCGATGAATTCATCCTAACCAAAAGGTCATCCATGACGACGCACCACAACTTTGGTGAGAGACAACCCCCTTGAGGGCATCCTCTCCCCGCTTGTACTATCATGGCGCCCGCCAAGGGAAGCCTGTATAACCCTACTCCTAAGATAGACACCTATCCAATTGATTAAGACGGGATGTACATCTTTTCGTACCAAGGCATTTTCGAAAGCATCAAACGATACTCTGTCAAATGCCCCCTCAACATCAAAGAAATACCCTAGGGCATATTCTTTTATTTCCAAAGCAGATTCTATCTGCAGAGACAATGTAATGCAGTCTCTGTCGACTTACCCACAATATAAGCATGTTGGTTAGGATGGAGGTGGATGATCCCTTAATGGGCCATCAGTAATATACCAATCCACCAACCTTTCCAGAGTTTTCAAGAGGAAAGACATAAGACTATTGGGTCTAAATGCCTTGGGATAAGAGTAGTCGTTTCTTCCCGGCTTGGGAATAAAGACTACCCTAACATCTCTCCTAATGTTGGTACATAACCAAACATCAAACATCCTTTAAAAAAACTTAACAATACCTTCGTCAGCACGACCCTACCATTTTGCAATAGACAAGGATAAATCCCGTCCGGTCCAGGTGACTTGAAAGGTGAGAAACTCTGTACTGCCCAACTGACTCTATCATGTGTGACTACCTCGTCTAAGGTGGATACATCTTCAGGATCCCATCTCCTTCCACCCACCAAAGACGAAGCAGCATTTAAACCAATATTATCCGGGAAGTGAGTATGAAGCAAAAGCTGCAGTGTCTCCCCTTCCCCCCTGTAAAGGAACCATCAGGGTATCGCAGGGTACCTAACTGACTGTCCCTATCCTTTCTAAGAATCCGTACCAATCTAGATGATTCCTGGAACGAATTTATATCCTCACAAAAGGATCTCCAGGAATTCCTCTTGGCTCTCCTCAGAGCATATTTATATGCTCTTTTAATACTGTTATAACTATCCCATGATTCCGAAGAATCAGCAAGGACAGCCTTCCTGTATGAGCCCCTTACCTGTCTCCTTAGTTTTTCCAACGAAGAGGACCACCAGGGGTTCTTACTACCCTTAACCACCTTGGGAGGACAGGACTCCTCGAATGAGGATCTAATGTGTTCATGAAGAATACCAGCCTCCCTTTCCAATTCCTCTATACCATCAGGGGCTTCTGATTGGATAGTCAGTTTATCTTCAATAATTCTAGAATATAAACCCCAATCCGCCCTCCTAGGATTCCTATAACTAGCCAGGGTAATTGGATCAATCCCCAGACTAAACCTAATCATCCTGTGATCGGAGATGGAAGCCTCAGGACTCACCCTCCAATCCTTAATCAGACCACTAAAATTCCTAGAAGCAAGGGAAATATCAATAACCTGTCTTCTAATCCTAGTAACAAAAGCGGGTTCAGTACCTCTAATCGCGTGCCCCTACCATTGGTGTCGCTGCTGCCCCAGACAACATGATGCGCATTCCTATTATAATAGGAGTCATTGGCCTCCGAATACTGAACAAACCCATCAGCTCCTGAGGAGGAGGAGAGTGGCCATCATAGGGGAAGTAAGCCGAAGCCACAACTACGTCGCGACGACGCCCACCAACCCCCAGACCAACCCTCACCGCCACCAAGTCCCGACAGCAGAACTGTCGAAGCAGGACAGCGTCGACACTCCGACTGGCAAAAATACATGCCCTAGGAATGTCCCCGCCATCCGCCACGAACAGTCTGCCATCAACCACACTCAATCCTCGAACCAAACCTTTAAAGGCATAAGGTTCTTGTATTAGAATACGAGACAAGTCGCTTTGTACAGCAACCAAAGAAATACTATCATAAAAATCTAGTTCCTTCCCAATTTGCAAAAATGACGGTACATGAGCTAGATCTGATGACAATAAGGGGCAGCTCTTTGCTGCCCACCTCTCAGGAGTATTCACTCCCCGTAATGAAATTCTCCTTTGTTCTTTTATTACAGAAATAGAAAATAACCTGGACATTCATTTACCACTAGACCTTCCTCCAAAAGCTTTTACTCCATCTGATGTGTCCTTCATAATAAAACAGCTCCCTACCAAAGCCCCTGACTGTGACCTCATAACATCCAACATACTCCGACATTTACCTAAAAAGGCTGTAATTTATCTCATCTTTCTCACATATTCAATGCTGTACTAAGCATGGCCTACTTCTCATTAGTGTGGAAATTCTCTATAGTTCATATGGTCCGCAAACCCAATGTACCCTTCATCCTAATACCCATAAGTCTTCTTCCGGTAATGGGCAAAATCCTAGAAAAATTAATATTAAAAAGATTATATCTTATTCTTTAATAATCAATTCTGATCATATCATATCATTCCTGATCATCAATTCGGATTTGGAGCTACACACTCTACCACTCAGCAGTGCCATCGTATTGTAGACGTCATCTCTTCCTCCCTTGAGCAGAAGAAATAATGCGCGGCAGCCTTCTTGAATATCGCCCAAGCATTCGATCGTGTCTGGTATCCTGGCTTAATGTGGAAGCTGAGGGATTTCCTACCATAAGCTTATTACTTAGTACTAAAATCCTACCTGAGTGACCGCTACTCCAGAGTCAGCTATAGATCATCCTTCTCCAATTTCCATCCTATATCTGCTGGTGTTCCCCAAGGAAGTAAACTTGGACTCGTCCTTTACTCCATTTATACAGCTGACATGCCAACTATACCACATACCACCACTCTCTACAAGTCGCTGATCATAGCGCATTCTTGCTACACATAAAGATCCGGTAATAGCAACTCGCAATCTACAGGTTCATCTGAATTGACTTCAACAATCGTTCAACAAATGAGGAATCAAAATTAGTCTTGAAAAGAGCAAAACCATTTCTTTCACTCTCCGACGAATTGCTACTGCTCCAGTTTACAAACAATGACAATGTCACCTTGCCCACAGTATAAAAACTTCGCTACTTAGGACTATACTTGGACCGCCGCCTCACCCGGAATCCACATACCACACTTAAACAACTGGTACTACTTCAACGTTACGAAATGCTGATATGATTCTTGACAAACGTTCTAACTTAACATTTACCAACAAACTGTTAATCTACAAAGTCCTATTTGGGCATACGGTGCAGAATTGTGGGCTTCAATCAGATGATCTAATTATAATCATATCCAAACATTCCAGTCCAAAATTCTCCACAAAATCGTTTCAGCTCCTTCTTTGTCTCCAATCATACAACCCATAAAGATTTAAATATACCATAAGTCCGTCAAGAAATCATTTTCCGTTACAACAAATTTCACAACAGTTTATCCTTTCATGTCAATCGTCTTGTCCGCAGACTTGCATCAGGCACTAATCTATAAATTCTACACGAAGACTAAACCGTCAGTGATCTACTTATAAGTAAATTGGAGATTCACTACTGAGTGACTTCTCCGCTCCCGTTTCTATTAATTGTCCCCAAATAACAAATTTACTATTGTTAAGCTTATAACAGAGTGCTAAACCAAATGTTTTATTTAAGGCCTTCTATTTTATTTCAATATTATTAATATATTTTAGCAATTTCTTACAAACCTTAACACTTTTTCTAATTTTTTTCCCATTAAGACCCTAAAATTTCATTTAAAGATGGCAGATGGAAGGTAGACTATGTTTCTTTTTAATCTTTAGAGAGTAAAAATAATTTTTAATTTATTTCAATTAATATATAAGTACATCGTTAGCCACTATTTTGCTGGAATAATTGCCATATTATTTAACTGTTGCAGCAAAAAAAGTATTATTTTTTAGGGCTTAATTTAATATTAAATTTACTTATATAAAATAAACAAATCATGATTATCAGAAATGTTTAATCAAGATAATATAGCAGGAAAGAACTACAAAAAGGAAATGTTTATGGAACAGTGTAAGAGTGGGGCGTGGTAGGATTGGAAGGTTCAATCCCAGGGGATCTCCAGTCAGCCTCTTACTGATCGCACAATCTTACTTTCCTTATCTGAGAACAGTCAACACTAAGAATACATCTTAAGTGTTAAGTCCATCCAGTACACAACTCCCTTGATGCTGAACACAGCCTTAGGTATAAAATGGGAGAAAAAAATGTATACATATATACATAAAATACACCACATACACAAATATATATATATTGTAGGATATCTTTAAATCATGGACGCAACCCACTTGCTTAGGCTAAAATCGTACCAATACGTCCTGATTAAGTCTATGTTTCAGAAGACGTTGCAATCTCATTACGCATACTAAATATCGCAAAAAAAAAACTAATAAAATAAGTTCATCGAATTGATTAGTATGCTGTATTTGGGAGCAACTCAATTAATAGAGCAGCCACACATTTTGTACATTTTTTCTCGATTAAGATTGTATCCTATATTCTGAACAGGATTACTGGAACTAATATCTGTCTAGCAAACACATTCAAAATGTAAAACAATACGGCTCTTCGGGTGAATTTTCTTCCTTTATGTTAAAAATTTATATTTTGTAGTAAGAATTGGTGTATTTTGTAGTAAGAGTTGGTGTATTTTGTAGTAAGAGTTGGTGTATTTTGTAGTAAGAGGTATTTTTTATAAGGTGTATAGATTTAATATCCTTGTATTCTTCAATCACTTCCTGGCTAAACAGTAAA
Source organism: Triatoma infestans (assembly GCA_011037195.1). Lineage (NCBI taxonomy): Eukaryota > Metazoa > Arthropoda > Insecta > Hemiptera > Reduviidae > Triatoma > Triatoma infestans. Next base: position 42,984 of record JAAEAF010003954.1, read on the forward strand.
ATTACTTCATAATATAGAGATGATATATAGGTAAGCGTCTAGAAAAGACAAAACTCTCTGAAGACGAGCTTATGCCCTAGAAAAACTTTCAACACAAGAATCTAATTTGGAAAATAATAAAATTTCTTTTCTGATATGAAGTTTTTAATTAAACAACGTACTTGGTAAAATCTTATTAAAAAAGTTAAGTTTGAATATTATATCATAATTAGGGGCTTATAATTCTTATCGTTTGTTTTTTGTTTTTAAAGTGAAGTTTTTGTTAGATGGGAAATAATATATCTTTATAAAATAAGGGAGAAAGAATAAGTTACTTCCGTTGAGCTCACCATATAATTTGAAAACAGGTAAGTTGAATAATCTGAAAATGGTGCTGGAGGCGTCATTCCAGAGGGAGAGGCGGCGTACCGCCCCGGTCTAATGTTATTTTTAATTGGACACAAAAAAACTTTTACTTAACAACAATTTAGCAAGATGAAGGGTCTGATTAGAGATAATTTAGAAATGTTGGCTGACAAGGGGAACGTGGTTGATTAAATATACACATCTCCAAGGAATTACTAGCGGAATGGGGGTTTGATAATGGGCAGGAAAGGTGGGCTAAAATTCAAATATTTAACCCCTTAAGGCACATTCTATTATAGTAGGCATTCACACATTTATTTCACTGCAGAGCGCGTGAAGGAAAAAGTAAATAATTACTATACAGATGAAGAGAGTCACTTTGGGAGGTGAGTAGCGAGAAGGCTTGCTTGAGCGTGCGTCTGTAAATGAAGTTTTGAAGTTACTTCCTTCAACTTCTGCTCATTTAAAACAGGACCTCCTCCGGCTTGGTGCACGTTGTTAATTTTATACAGAATGGTCATGGCCATATCAAACATGATCACCGCCACCTGTCAGTCTGACAGCAATACTAATGATGTGAAAATACTTACGCGACTTCATCTGATGACTACAATCTTGAAAGTGTCTCTATGCTCTGACACTATCGTACAACTTCCTCCTGTCTCCGCCAATCTTTTCTGTTGTGTGCGACAGACTTCCAGTTCTTGTATTCAACAAATTTCTAGCATCCTCGTTTACTCCATCTGCAGTTTGGGACGACCCATTATGGACGGACTTCTTACTCTCTGCAATTTTTCTTCGTTGTTCATTCTGTGCACCTCGTCAATTGCCATTCTGGCTATATGTCCACCCGTGCAGTCTGCCAGCCATAAGCCTGTTTATTTTAATTACTTCAATCATTACCCATAGAAATTGTAATAGCATTTCCTAGTTAAACCTAAACGGGTCCCACCAAAAAAAAATTAATATTTCTCGGAAAATCGTTTCAAATTAAAGGTCACGCATTTATGTGTGTATATAGTTTACGAAATTAAAAGAAAAACGTTGCACCTATTAAAAAAATGTAAAATACTGAGAAAACCATTTAGTAAAACCGAACTTCTTCTGGTCGACAAATTCTGATGGAAAATTCGTGCCGGAAGCACTTAAGTGGTGTATAAAGTTTCAGCTTCCTATCATTTGTCGTTGTTGAGATATTTTGTCCACACTTACAGAACTTTCGCATACAAAACATTTTTTCCGTACTCAGGTGATCTAAAAAACATTCATTTCTGTTGAAATCCCAATTTCGAAAAAACGGACAAGATCACAATACTTCCTCTTACTTAGCAATAAGAGAGAATACTAATTTTCTAATATATATTATATAATATATAATTTCAAAATATATATTTCCAGTGACAACTCAGTTTTCAACCATTTGACACGACCGCATTGCCTTCTTTTTACAACACTAAGGAAAATATAAAACTTACAAGATATACATCACAAAACTTGAAAAAATATTGAGTCCTAGGGAAAGTATTAGGCACATAAGTCAGTAGTTAGTAGCAAAAAGAGTTAGTAAGCAAAATTTAAAGAAAATCACTGTAATTTTCTAAAAAATTGCGAATAACTGGGAAAACCATTCACTAAAGCCGAGGGGCGGTAATCTTTAGTTCCCGCCCTCCTCCACAACGAACTTCTTCCGTTACAAACCTTTTTAACAAACGATGTATACTAGCGCGGCTTGCTGAACATAGCTAAGAATAGTATAGAGATATATACAGGGTGTCTTAGTTCCTTATGTCCAAATTCTGGGAATCAATTGTACAGTTCAAATGCAACCAAAAATGTCTAGTAAAAATTTTTCTAAAAATTCTTCGTTCGGGGGATATTTCACATTTTTTGTTTTTCCAACTTTTTATTACCTTACTATACAAAATCGCTAATAATTTCAGATCTGCTGAGTCTACAACAAATACGATTACACCACACGAAAGAGCAACTCAGGAAGAATACGCAGAAACGAATACGGCGGTTCTTAATCAAGTTAGGGATTGTAGTTTATACTTGACCGGGTAGAGCGACTGTAAGTGGACCGAAAAGTAATGACTGAGGTTCGAAAAACATTCTGTTGCAGTTTGATAAATAAGACACATTTTGTGTAAACAACATCATGTCTTCTGTAATAACACGGAAATCAGCTTTGCATTCGAGAAGAAGTGAGACACTTTCAGCACTTCCACTAGAAATGTTGAACTTAATTTTTACGTAATATTTCAGAAGATATAGTGATTAAAAAAAAACTAATGAAGAAACATTTTATTTTTTAATGTCAACCTTTCTGATTTGGTTTTTGTGCAATAAAAGAAATCCTTTATGAGTTGTTTTATTCCCTTCCCTCCTTAAAAAATTTCAATCTGAACCAAGTTTTCTAACATTCAACCACCATTTTCGAACCTTATTATAAAGTTATTTTCATATCTAGGCGTACCAATATAAAGAAGTCCATTCAACGAAAACTTTTTTGTGAAATTTGACGAGTTGTAGGTATTTTTAAAAAAAAATCAGTAAATAAACAATTTTTATTTTAGAAATTTTTAAATATTTGAATTTATATTGGCCAACTTTTTTAAGTGACACTGAAGATGGAAAACAAGATTTTCTCAAAGTGCTCTTTCGATTTTTCGAAAAATGTTTAACAATCATTTTTTGTTGCATTTGAACTGAACAATTGATTCCAATAGCTTGGCCATTAGGAACTGAGACACCCTGCGTGTATGATTATAAATTATTTCACTAATCTATTTGGCGGAGGTTAATGATGTGACACACTTTCTGCACCTCCAGTCGATATGATAATAATATCGATGAGTGGTGCTCAACCAGTCGGCTTCTAGCTGGGGCGCTATTTAATTAACAACTGCTTCTATCGATACCATTATCTAGCTGTTCCACATCGTCAGTACTGCTCATCAGCAGTACTCCAGGTTGCCAGCCCACCTACACTTTGAATTTGTTCCCACCAACTGAATTTCTCCAATCTATATAATATTTCGTAAAATTAGGTGACATCAAGCTGTAACTAAATAAAAAAAATCTGGTGTGCAAAAATCAATGCAAAAAATAAAAGTGATTGTAGTTGGTGGACGGGCTTAATTTTCTCATACCCATGGGCAAGAAAGAGAAATTAAGTCCCGGCCACCTCCTTCCAAACCAAAGTTGGCGGTAGGGGCCACTCCTCTTTTCCATCAAGGTCCAATGCTACATTAGCTTTCAAGGTGAAACGATCCTGAAAAACTTCGTTGCAATATTGGCGAAAAGTCGGTTTCTAGCAAACTATTGACGCTGTCTCAACCCGTAAACTCAAGTATTTTGAAAAAGTCTGTTGCAAAAAGAAAACAAAACCAAAATTAAATATCTCTAAGACTAGAGGGCAATAACACAATTGATCTAAACAAAAATATGTAAAATAGTGTTTATGCTCTTGAAAATGGCAAGTGTTTCACCGAATCGTTGAGCAAATTTCAAAATAATTTGAAATAAAATCAATTATTGAATAAAAATTTGGTTTTTCATTTTCACTTTAAGCAAGAAGCGATAAACACATGATTATAACTATAAAATAAAGTCTACAACAACACTCTACTCTATTGTAAATCTTAAAGCAATTTACTCCAAATTCGTGAAAAAAAAGAAACTGTATATTAATTCAGTAAATAGTTGACGGGAGTTAATACTTTGTGTGGGATCCGCTATCCGGGCGGATTAATTTGAATTTCTTTGTATTTTTTGTTTTTGGGTTTTGGCTGCTATTCACTCTCTCTTTGTCATTCTTAATCTCTCTCTTTCTTTCCTTGGGAGATAGAAATACTTGAAAATGAGAAATTATCTCATTTCTAGGGGTATAGCAATTCTCGCATAGATTTGCTAGGTTAGGAAAGTAGCCGCATTTATTTGCAGCTGCAATGATTTGAATATCATGCAGAGCAGCACACACACTTTATTGCTTACTTTTATTTTATTTTTTTGGCGCATGAACTGCTTTGATCATTAACGGCCTTTTTATAATTTTGTGCTGTAATTTGAGATACTATTATCAGTACCATACGAGTCCCTAATAGGTTGATCATGTAATAAGGGTATCGCCAAGCAGCAGACAGCTAATTTCCCCAGCACAGCTGTCCTAAACACACATTATTACACTTCCCACTACAAGCAAAGCTCTCCCTCTTATCAACAAAGAGGGAAAAACGTGGTATTTATGCAGCAGCAATCAGTTTTCTACAGCAAGTCTGCAAGATTACCATTATTTCTATTGATGGTCACTACTGTACTCATTGTCACTACTACTCTATTATTGCCTTTAGTATAGTAGTTTGTGTACTATCCAAAATAAATACTAGTTAAACTCTATAATAAATTTGTTGAGTTAGTCTTTACTTTCATTCATTTTATTCAACACAAATCCTGCCATTAAGTTTGCTGTATCGTTAATGACGCCCAGTATGCAAGAGCATATAATATACAACTATGCCAAAGATTTCACTCGTCCTCCAAACAGCTTGCAGGCTTCCGTTGTAGAGGCCTACAAAAAACGGTGAACCCTTAACATTCATCAATAAAATCATCCAAAAGCCTAGCTCTGTTTGTTGCGAAACGAGTAATCGAACGAATATAGAGTTCATTACTGTTCATTTACTAAATGTAACCATTTGAGCAAGAACATTGAAATAGTGGTAGTGTGTTGAGAAGATATAGGAAGAGAAGTAAGGGATGTGGTCCAGCGAGTGGATGCTGCATTAGCTTCTCTAGTACAGAGTATGTGACACAACAATAGATGAAAGACCTGTCAATTCTAAACGGGCGCGCGCGCACACACACACACACACACACACAAAAGAGTGCACAGTGTAGTCATGTTAATGAACCCAAAGTGTGGTGGTGTGTATGTCAGTGGTGTGTCTACACTATAACTTACTATATTTCTACTAACTGTAGCGACAACTTTGTTACATGGATAACCAAACCTAACTACTGTTACCCATTATAACCTGACCGATGTTTGGAATACAATAGGATAACCTTCCACTACGTACATTGTCTATTAGAGAACTCCAATATCAATTGCTTTGTCTTTTTGACCACACGTGCCACATTTCCTATTTACATTATTATTCAAGACCATAAAACAAAGCAACCATCTTTTTAAATTGAGCAAATGAACCGGATATTATTTTTGAAATACTGTTATTCATTGTTTTTAAGCCCGTAAATTTTTAACTGACTAGCAAATTTAGGCTATATACTTGTTTTACTTTTTTTTTTTAGGTGAAAGAGAACGATAGCAAATGAACTAAGTTTTCACCGGAATTGAAGTGGCTCTTAAATAATTTTTTTTTTTAGTTTTTTAAAGTGAAAGATCTGTATTGATATATTTATATACAATTTCTGTATCTGAACAGCATAATTCAAAAACAAAATGTTACAGTAAACTTAAATTAACTTTATATTAAGATTAGTTATCAACAAAACTAATCTTTCACTAGCAAGATTATTTCTGTTAGAATCCTACTTTAAATCGATGTTTTTTATTTTTTCCAACACTTTACGATTTTCTCTCTAAAGTGGTTCCAGCCATTTTCTTTAAACTTTCCGTATTCTACGATTTATTTAAATTTGTTTGAAAGCGTACATATCTATCCAAACGTATGAAACAATATTCTAGAACGGGATCATGATGGAATCACTACATGTGACCTAAGTATGTACCCCTACGAAGGACCTAAGTATGTACCCCTACGAAGGACCTAAGCTCTTGAATAAAATAGAAACATCCGGAAATCTGTATTTTCATGTTATTATATTTGAAGGGTTACTATGTTGTTAAAATCGACTAAACTTTTGTTTTTTATAATATACGCTTCCACCATGTTGATAGTATTGAAAGCAAGTCAACGTTTGAAGAAAATGTATCAATTAGAACTTTGATAATTCCAGGAAGAGAAAGAAATGTGTGTTTGTTGTCTTTTTCTCATCAAACTCTTTTTCCCCAAAATATTTTTTTGTTTTTAGTAATGCCAGTTTTTTCAGGCTTGCTGAATTACGTTCAACTTACCAAATTAGGTGTCGCGGAGAGGGGGGGCAACTATTTCACAATTAACATTTCTTAAACGAATATAAAATTTAGCAGTTATTCGCAGGATTCGAACTCAGTATCTCTCGGTTACAAGTCTATTCTCATAACCACTACACCAACACAAGCCCCTTAAGGTTATAAGTTTACAGATTAAATATTTAAGTAAATATATTTCTAATATTTCGAGTGATGACATTAAAGTCTATATTTTGTTAGATATTTTTGATTTTAATAAGTTCGAAGTTGGTATCGATTGCTATCTTTAACAATGAGAAATGTTATTTAGTCTGAATATACACAATCGAACATTCACAATAAATGTAAATACTCTTTTTAAGAATCATGATATTTATCCATTAACTTGCTTATTTGTTATTCTTTCTCCTAATTTTTGTGGCTGGTATACGCTTCGTTAATTTAGTAAAAAGTATACTTTTTATTTTCTAAATATTTCCATTTTATTGCAGAATACTATTTTTTTTTTAATTTCTTTTGTTTTAATTTTATTTGTATGCTTAATTATGTTTTATGTAATATTCATATCATGTTTATTATGTTTTCTATATTATTTGTACCATTATCATGTAAAACTTATGGGAGTTCACCCCAAAAACATAAATAAATCTAATCTAATATAAAAAGAGATTTTTAGTTATTTCTTTTATATTTGAATAATCTTTTATGTAGAAGAAGAAATAGTTGAAATGAAACTTTGAAGAGAAAAATTAATAACATTTCCTCAAGCAAAATTAGTAAACTATTTTTATTTACCATCGCTGGTGCTCTTGTAAACTATAGTCTCCGTACTTACCTGGAAAAAAAGGAAAAAGAAGACAAGATTAAAATTTAATGAAAATATTTTATGATAAAAACAAGTAGAAAAGGTTGACGAAGAGCTGAAGGTAATACTTTAAAGGAGTTATCTCTTTATATCTGGATGATATTTTAAAAGTTCTACAAAGAGAATTACATTAAAATATATATATTATACAGCTTTGTTGTACTGTGACAGTGAGAATGTGAGGGGGGTTAGTGAGTGAGTGTGAAAGTACAGAGGGCGGTATAATTTGTGAGTATATGAGCCATTGTAAAGCAGCGCCCTCTAAACTGTTCCCCAGCTAAACATGTAAACTTAAGTCTACCTCATATCAGAATCTCAGAAAAATGTTTCGAATCAAACTTATAGTCATTCATGTGTATAATAAAGATAGTATGTGAAATTTAAAGAAATTCGTTTGGAGACTTTTTTTCCAGAAAATCGCGAAAAACTGGGGGGAAAAGTTCAGTAAAGTAGCACTTCCGGTTAATGGATTTTGATGAAAACTTGATTGTCAGATGCGATAGTGTAGGTATGGTATCTAACCGGAATATCAAGTTATGCTTCCTGTAATTTTCCTTTTACACACACTCACAGATACAGCCAGATATTCACAGATGGAGCATCAAATTTTAAACGTTTAGTTCGGAATAAATTAATATTAATTAATAAAATTTACTTCAAGTGATGAAGTACGTCAGACGTGTTGTGTAATCGCAAGAATAATATTGCAGTTTAATACCACAGAAATGTTTTCATTTCATTTCCAATCACCTTTTATTGTATTCTTGGAAAATGGCCCAAACTATATATAAAACACTTATTACAGCTACAGCTTACTTACAGCTTATTTACTAAATCATAACATATTATTTAATTACACCTAAGATTTCAGTAATGCCACCATTAAGTTTAACATGATAAAAAAATCTAAACATGTCAAAAATAACAATGTCTAATCTACTTTCATAAAAATTCTAACAATAAAATGAAGGCGCTAATGGTCCAAGGCAGTCGGTGCGCTAAAAAATAAAATAAATCAAATGCAGAATTATAATGCAACGTTCAGATATGTATGCAACAACATAGATTGAAGCAAACAGTGTAGTGACCTGGAAAAGCAAAAGTAAAAACAGAGATATACCTTCAGAGGGAAAAGCTCTTTTGGGAAATTAACATGATGTCCCTGACGGCATCGGCCGCCATACTGAGCAAACCTCTCTTGGGCATAACTGGAACAGTTGGCACGCAAAATCTTAGTTTTCCTATTATAGTTACAGTAAATAAACATATTATATGATCATAATATATGTATTAATAGTAATAGTCTTAAGTTACCTTAGTTTTACAACTTTTACAATTAATACATAGCAAATAATTAATAAATATATATTATTGTGTATTTCCGCAAAAATATATTTCCGATAAAAAACCTGTTCATATATTTACCATTCATATATTCATAATTAATAAATAATAACGACGGGTAATACATGAACTGGATTTTTATCGGAAATATATTTTTGCTTAAATACAAGTTTTTAACGCACACACACACACACACACACACACATATATATATATGTGTGTGTGTGTGTGTGTGTGTTTGGAAACAAAATATCTTAAATACAGAAAATCGCAGGAAGCATGAACTTAATTTTCCAATTAGAGACCACTAACACATATAACACCAAGTTTTCTGCCAAAATCCGACCAAAACCGGATGTGCGGTAGTTGGTGAAAGTTTTTTCTTCAGTTTTCGCAATTTTTCTGGTTCCTGCGACTTTCTTTATACTTTACAAACTTACTGGACATAAATAGTTCTATTTTTTCTAACAGTTTTTCAGAAAAAAAAAAATTATTTTATAGGGATTTTAGAGGACATTAGATATAATTTTTTTTTTTTTTTTAATTTAAGAAGCGTCAATATTTTTGTATCCGGAGCCCTCCCAGTGTAGTGCCGGCCTCCGAACACTGTTCTACCCTCAAAGACAACACTGTCCATCACCGATTAGTCACTGTAGAAGCTCTTAGGGAAGACACAATCTAATGAGTAGCACTACTGGGCTCGAACCCGGAACCCCGTGTGGCTCATATTTATATAAAAAAAGCATAATCCCTATCTTCTTTTATTTATATGTAATGCAAGGCAAATTAATGCCGTAAGAAAAGTGGTGAGAGTTTCACAGCTGATCGTCTGCTTGATCTTCAGTTTATGGATCGACCGATTTCTATGTTCGCTTAGCATGCCAGGAGTATTTCTAGATTTTCTTTTTTCCGGTCTTCCAATATAGAATATACATTTTCCGGTTCTAAAATTTCGTTTCTTTTATCTTTATCCTCCATTCCTCTTTCCTTTTCCGCATGTCCTTTTCTATAATCCTCTCTTGCATAATACTTTGGACTTGATGCCTCCAAATAATGGCTGGTGTTCCCTTTTACCTTCTTCCAGGTGGTATCCAATCCATAATTCTCTTTGCAATCTTTCCTCTTTCGTTCTGTCTCTGTGGCCATACCATATTTCTTGTCTCATTTTTACGAAGTCCATAATTGAGTTCTGGACCTTCATTTTTCTTCTCACCACTCCATTTCGGATTTTCTCTTTCCTTCATTTCGGATTCTGGCAGAGCACCGCCAAAAGTCCATCTCTGATTGCCACTAATTTTGCTTTCATTTTTGATGGAAGCGTCCAAACTTCTGAGCCGTAGGATATGATGCTCCTGATTATTGTTTTAATAATTCCACTTTTAGTGTCGGCTGTAACCTGTTTATCCCACAGAACGCCGTTTAATATAGAAATTGCCCACTTTGCCAAGTTATTCCTTGATTTAATCTCTTTGTCCTGTCTTCCTTCTTTTGTAATTTTTACTCCTAGATATTTATATTCCTCAGCATGGCTAATTGCTCCCATTTCTTCCTTCAGAAAGAGTATTTCTAGAAAATATGGTAAATATCAGGGAAGGGATTAGCGCACTCGATTATGGACCCGGGTTCAAGTCGTAGTGCAAGCAGCAGTGCTGCCCTTGGATTTTTTTTCTTCCTAGGAGCCTCATAGCTCACTGTTCGATGATGAACAGGTTGTCTGTAACAGAGAACATTGACTGGAGGCCGGCAGAGCACTGAGAACTCTCCGGGCGCCAATGACCATAGATGTTGATGCGCCTTAAATTTAGGAAAAAAAAATATGGTAAATATGTTTGACTGCTTCGAACAGAGCATGCACTCTGCACAAGCTCTCACTAACTAAAAGAAAGCTCATTGTCTATTGCCCGAATATTTCTTCTATTGTTAAAACAATTCAACATATCTATTAAAACAAATACTAACAAATTTAACATATAAATTAATTTATTATTATTTAGTTTGTAAAGTCAATATTTTCGTGTAGTTTAATACAAATATTTGTACAAATTCATTTCATATTATTAATAAAATGGCTTTGTTTCAAGTGAAATTCAATATATGATGCACGCGATACTTAGATCTGCCGTTAGTATATTTGGGCGATTGAAAGTGGCAGATAATGATCAATAAAACAGTAATCAATATCACCCATATATCGCCCCCCCCCTTCTTCAATATATTTTTTTAAGTTAATAATATTTTAAAATAAAAAATGTGGCCCACCCAATAATACAAACAAACCAATTAAATTAAGTCTATTTAATAAAATTATTTGCACATTATTGTTTAATCAATGATCCCGCTAGAACTGATAAACAAGATTGTCTTAGTTGCGTGCACAATATTTCCGCTTTATTACGTCCCACACACACACACACACACACACACACACACCCACATACATATTGTTAAAAAATTGCATGCAATGTCATTAAATATAAAACGATATATATTACAATAAGCTAATTAAGAACAAAACAAAACAAAAAATCAAACTTTAATTAATTAATTATAAACAATAAGTTGTGAACATTTCCTTGTAGCCGCTGTTTCTGATTGCATAAAGGAAAATTTTAATAAAAATATAATTAATTATCTTTTCCTGCCATTTGCAGGTTTTCCGCTTTTAGAAAAAAAAAACAATGTTTTGAAAAATGTTAGAATTTTTTTCTGCTCTTTCTAACTTGGAAACTTTGTTTAATTTTTCTTCATTTTCTAAACTTCAAGGTACAGGATTTCACCCAGGCTCAGCTTTTTTATCCTTAAATTTCATTGCCTACTAGAAAAGGCAGGTTTTTTCTGCATTCCACGCCAAGACGAAATGTATTGTGATACTGGGTTCGATGCCCGGTCTTGGTCTTGGAGTTTATTTCATGTATTAATGTGAGCAGTACAGAGAAAGTTTGTTTCCTATCACGACGGTTTGTGGGTAGTTTGTCGTAAATCCCGTCTGAAAAAAGGCGTGGAATTGCAATTAATTCACCTTTTTTTGTTTTTTTAAACTAGTGTACTGTACTAAAGCTCTTGTAACAATACCCCAGGAACTTCATCAGCACAGACCGGGCACTATCGCGCCTTTTTTATCTGTTTCCAACAGTTCAATGCATACAAAAAAACTAAAGCCAAATACATATATATGAAAAGAATTTATGAGTTATGGTAGTTGGGGAAACAATTCAGAAATAAGAGTTGACGTGAAAGAATGGCGACCAAATATTACTCAGTTAATCTGGATTAAATGTTTGTAAAAATGAAACAGTAAATTTTCCAGATATTTCCTACAAAGAATCGCATGTTTCTACAGCATTCATTTCTTGCATGTTCCTTCCATCCAGCCGATATGACGTAATTCTTTAAAGGGAATAATTCAAAACTAAGTGATAAATGTTAGTTGATATTTAAAACAAAAAAATAGAAATGTTGATATTTTAATCCTTACTTTTCTTTTTGGTGAAAATTAAGTAGGCAAACTTGTGAAATGTAAAGGTGGGTTAGTTAGCTGGGGGGGAACCGTGAGGGTGAGCGGGCGAAGTGGTCACGCTCTAAATACCAACTACTGGAATTTTATTTGCATTTAGTTTGTAAAATATGTATTTTGCATAATATTACAGTTAAAAGTCGGTAGTCGACAAGAATGGTGGACTGAGTGACTTTCCAAAGAAATAAAACCCAGCTTTTTGAGTGGGGTTTTATATATTGTATGAGGGCGTTAAGCTGCTGCAGTGGCAGCGGCGGACGGGAGCGTGTAGTGGGGGCACAACTCATTTTCCGGGTTTGCATTATTGTCCGGGTCTTTATTAAATTTAAAGAGTTGAAACATTTAAATGTAAAATAGAGAAAAGTGATACATTTTGGCCTGCTCAGACTGGAAAACGGAATAATTATTATTTTTTATTATTAATATTATTGTTATTATTTATTCAACTTTTTGTGGGAAGGTTTGGGAATTTTCATGTTAGTTAGTAAGAAAAGAAATTGAACATAGTACACAGTTTAGTAACAGAAAGGTCGGAGAGAAGTTTTTTTTGAAAAGGGCCTGACATCAGAAATAGAACAAGCAGAGAGTACTGTGTATACCGGCCACAGGAGCGGTAGTATCATGTCTGTATGTGTTTCGCCTAGTTGATTACAGCCGTATACAACTACCAACCATATCATCTGCCTGCTGTACGACTACATAATACCAACCGACTTATTGTTCTCCACTCTATCACTCCTAAATTTTCCACTATATTTCCCCCACAACTTCGCTCTTTGTTATCCCCTATAACACAACCTGTAAACGTCTTTTATAAAACAAGGTAATATGTTTAGAATTTCGGCTAAATTTCAATTTACTAACTAAATTCAGCTGTAAAATAATTAAGTGGTAAAATTAGCATTAAACGCACCATAAGAATACTTTAAATATTTGATTACTTATTTATTTGATACTAGTTTCTCTTACTTCTGTAAGAGAAAAATATTGCGAGTCTTCAAATTTCTGAACTTTTTAGTTTTCACTAGAAATATATATATATATACGTATATTCAAGATTTCGTGAGCATGAAAAAGTGTTTGTGGGTTTTGTTTAATCAGGAAAACACAAAAAAGTAAATTCACAGAAAGTTCAAACGATAGATTAAAGAAGACCCGGAAAATACCTAAGGTTTTGAATAAAATAAGTCATCCGTGTGCCACTTCATAGAATGGAGGTATCAGTTTTTCCCTTTTTTATTTTTAACTGAGTATAATCGACTTCAGCTCTACGCGAAACATTTATTCTGGGAATAATTCATTATAGGGTAGATTCTGGAAGCGCTGTGAATTTAGGCTCTCCTTTAAATGGCCATTTCTCCACCCATACGGGCTCTCTATCAAAATTAAGCTCATCACCGGCCATGATTTTCTCCAGCTCCAGCTCCACTGAATTGGCATAGCTGTTTGCCCCACTTGCTCACTATGCGACGTGGTAGACATGACTGTAGAACTTCATTGTGCACATTTAGATGTTCTGCATTGCAGTATATTAATGCAGGCGAAAGCCATTCCACTATGGCTGAAATGCCCTCTCTGGCGGAGGAACAAAAGTTTCTTCAAAAAAAAATTAAGTAAGTGTGCAACTAAGTAAGTTGTAAAAGTCATAACAGACACCACGGTAATTATCTCACCGATTCTGTTATTGATAGTGAGTGTGGGCTTTCAGAAATGAAAGAGAATCTCAAAATGATTTCCGCTGCTAATGTTTGAGGATTACGATATGTCTGGATAATCAGCCTGGGAGGAAAATTAAAAAAAAAAACATGAAAAAGCAGAACTCAATGTGACTATATTGTCGGCCAGTGTTGTTGGCACAAATAACCCTGGGTTAATATAGTTCTCAGAGCTGCTGGAATTACTCTGGTGACTTACCTTAAATGTACGTCACAAGTTGGAGATCTGGGTTGGTTTTTATTTGCAGCGTATTTTCCAGAACCTAATTGTAAGTTGTAGTAACAACACTGTAACAGAAACTTGATAGAACCTTTCTCACATTGTTTATAACAATGGGTAACTTTTAAATCTTTTCAGTTTCTTGGTAAGGGCTGTTTTGTAACTATCGATCTCCAAATGATAAAGATACATATTATTTTGAACATAACGGGGACGAATGGGTTTCCTTCAAGGAAAGTAAGTAATTAAGAATATAGTTATATTACGAGGGGTCAATTTATATATGACCCCTCGTACATTAAATATGGAGGGGTCAATATATATATAGGTGCTTACCTTCATTTTGTAAGAGCCACTATTAAGTGCATTAGCGTATGATAAAGCTATGAAATAACCAGCTATATGTAGAATTTGATTTTAATTAATCAAAAATTGCGTTGTTCAGATATGGAAATTTTAATGAAAAAACAAACATCATAATTGTGAACTATTTGGGTGCAGATGTGATCCTAATGTTGGCATAATGTAATATAATAGCAACAATACAAATTAGAAAAAAGCATGTTCTCATAGATAGTAAATTTATACAAATTTATCCAGGTGCAGATGGAATGGTAATTAGGTTGTAACATTAAAGGACATAAAACATCCGACCGGTCTTCAACGCTTAGGGTACATACGTTAAAGCTCCACTTATTTTTAATGAAACTGAATATTCACATTTATGTTTAATGATATTCTTAACAATCCAGTGAGCGGCGTTTGGACATTTTAAAGTTGATTGGAGTGAGCTCAAAGTCTTGGCTAAGTTCTTATCAAGTGACGACTTACTCTTACAAGTTGGTATGTTCGTCGGTGATCGTCCCTGCTGGATGCAATTAAATTTTTTTAACAGTTATCACCGCTTGACATATTTCTTTCTCTTTTTGGTATTAGCGCCCAACAGAACCCAGCATGTAAAGGCACCATCCGGTGTCCCGGATGCGCATATAGAAAACTTAATTCCATGCAAGTAAGGTTTAAGACATTAAAATCTATAAAAAAAAAACTTCTTGCATCAGGAACATATAATTACTTTTCTTTATAATAACAGGAATAATATTTATTTGACAGGAGAGAAAAGTGGAACTCTACTAGCTATTGGTCACCGGTGACAAGCAAGTGGCCCGGTGTGGCATCTGAACAAGAGTTGGAATACTATCGTTAAATAAGATATTTTCGCTTCAACAGTTAGAACAACGTTGTAAATAATTTTACAAACACAATGTTCTCCACGATGTTCTCTACAATGCCCATTAAAAGAAGGTTACCTTTTGAAAGGTTACAGAAGATAATGTTTATGACCGAAATATTAAATAAATATTTAATTTAAAAACTCGATATATTTAGGAATATTAAACTACACTACAATATACGTCCAACTAATGGCATATTCAGCACTGCAAGAAGTGTCGCAATTAACGACAAAATATTTACTTAGCACAACAAATTAAATGTTACTGAAGACAATATTGACACTGCAGCAAATTACGTTGTCCGATTTAGGGTTATCAATGGAATTCTAAGAGCTGCATTTTCTATCAGTATCTCGGATAATGACGCAATGAATAATACAGGGATCAGGTGGCTGGTCCTTTATTGTTTCACTCTCTTCTTCTCTTTTTGGGCAAAAAAAAAAAATCTGGTGTGAAACACTCACGCATCTATCTCTTACTGCAGTTTACAAAGGTGTAATTGACCAAGTTTCAGAGTTAGTATACCAAATTTAATGAAATTGTCTGTGTTTTATGGAGAAAATCGTGAAAACTGAAAAAAAAAAACCTGCTCAGTAAAAACGCACTTCCGGTTTACTAATTTTCTTGAAACTAAGAATTCTGGCAATCTACTTATTTCTAATTAATTTTTTCTACTATATAAAGTTTAAAATAGCCGCTTTTGAGAAAATCACAAAAAACTATTCAATAAAGTGAAATTTCCGGTTGAAAGAAATTTATGAAAGGCTTATTCTAAGTTCTTCTGGTAGAAATTTAACGAAATATTAAGTTTAAACATAAGGCGATTTTTTTGTTCTTAAGATATGCTGTCACCCACAAACATACAGATAGATAGACAGACAGACACCACTTTTTTGGACTCAGAGGACCTCAGAACGGATATTTCCGGTGATAACTCGATATATAAAATTTTGCACGATAGCACGAAAATAGTCTAAAAATTTCTGTCTAAAAATAAAGTAAATTAAAGTCTAAGAGTAGTTTTATTAATTATTCAATCAATATTAATAAACAATTCATTGACAATTATAAGTAAATTTATTAATGTATTGTATCCTTAATTTTATTTATATTTTAATTTACTTTATAATTAAACAAATAATGATTGAACCATAGAGGCCGAATTAAAGAAAAATGAATTCAATATTGAATTACCTGTCATCATTCATCTTTCATCATCACTGTACTATTATGTTTGTTGTATTGTATCTTTATTTATTATATTATCAATATTATGATAATCAAAATGGCTATAAAAAATGCACATCAACAAAAACAAGTAAAATGTCAATGATTAAAATATAAAATAACATAAAATACGAATGAAAACGCACATATTTTGTCGTTTATTTAAATATTTTATTTTTACATGTCGTGAAACTACATGTTTGTCGCCGAATTATTAAATTTGTCATTCCATGAATATTTTGTTGTAATTTTATTTTAGCTGTCCTGCCTCACTCCCAAATTTGTCGACCTAATGGTCTTCTATTTTTATTGGATCGACATTTTACATTTACGTATTTATATTTATACAGAATAGCAATTTTTTTCCTCATGATATATATATTATTTTAATATAATTAATATATATTTCAGATTTATATTCGAGAATTAAAATTTCGTCTAACTGAAAGATGGCAACACTGTGATAATTTTTAATCTCTAGAGATTAAAAGTTCAACTTTAGCCGTAGAATTTTTGGTTAATATTATTCAACTGTTTTAATATTATTATTATCTTTTGGTTGAAATTTTTTGGCTGTTATTATCCAATTATTATTATCATTGTTATAAAGTTAGTATATAACAAATAAAATGAATTGTGATTGATGTTAATTATTAATTATTGCAAATGTAGTAAAATTTTGGTATCATATAACTAAAGCTTATGAGGTTTCACGGTAAAGGTTAACTAACTATTTCCAGGAGTCTCAACAGCTACACTTTAAATATTTTTCTGGTTTTAATGGGATAACTTACGCTTTACTCAAAAATATTTCAGCATTGTCTACGGGGTTGCACCACCACTTTTTATATGAGTTCAGTTGTTCTACCACTCTATAAATACATGGGATCTTAACATTCAGTATCCATTCTTACACTGAAGAGAGGTCGTACGAGTGTTTCACACCTAATATTTTTTTTTTTTTGGTCGCATTACAGTAATGAAACTAGCGCATATTTTATTTGTATATCCTTCGATCGAATCGTAATATCTTTTATTTTTTAATTAATTTTTTTATGTAGGAAAAAACATTTTAATTAGTTTATATTGTTGGCGGCTCAGCTATAATTACCTGAGTATATCTTATGGTTATATCTAAAGTAAATGCAGGTCAGGTTATAGTCCGTCCCCTACCCGCATACTAATAGAGATAAGAAATGATGTGCTTCTAGTTCTTGTGGAGCTGTTAGGAGGCTATATAGGGGAATATTGTAGCCATAGTGGTAGTGGTGGCGGTCTATTGCCTCATAGAGTGGCTAATATAGTGGATGCACAGACTGTACTAACCTCTCTCTGGATGGTAAAACACACACACACACACACACACTCGCTCATCTGCATACACAGGCAGACTCAGACTCCAAAATAAAATCTTTGCTACTAACAACCATTCTAAACATTAGTTCATATATCAAAGTAAAAGTTTTCCTTATATATTTTTATTGAAAAGCAAAAAAAAAAAAGAAAATTTCATAAAGTAGGACAGGGTACATCTTCCATGCAAACACTTACATTTGTTTTATAATACAATGTACAATAGAAAAATTTTAACGAGCCTTTATTAATTTGCATTAGTAACCGATTTTAGAAAATGAGTTTTTAATGGAAAAGTACATATCGCTAGTTTTAGGCCTTGCAACTGGAAATTAATATAATCTGAATATTGTTATAATAGTAAAGTTAATTATTAAAGCCCTGTTAATTATAATTAAAGCTCTGTACATGACATGTGATCAATAGATCTACCACCATAAAGCCTAATGAATAGTATCTAGTAACAATAACAGTTCCCATGAATATGGAGTATAGATTAAATTATTACTGGAACTTATGTAAAGCCGGGTTGTTGATGTTGTTTTTTTAATAAGATAATATTTTCGTGGATAATGTGGCCTCATTCGAAGAGCTTGACGTCTTTAACATTGTTATACTACAAAGGAGGATCTGCAGGGGGAGATGACATGTTCAACTACTGAGACGTTGAAAATCAATTTGTTTTTCAATATTACTGGCACACTGTATAGTGTAGTCATTCTCAACCTGTCTCTATTGGTGAGGTTAGCAATGTGAACCCCCCCCCAACTGTATATTTATCTTAGGATAAATGAACAAAATTTGGAATTAAAAAAAAAAATTATCATTCTATATAATAATTATATTAAGAGGAAAGTCTGCGAGCCTTTAACACCAGATTTTTTCTTTTTTGTAATTTACTTAGGTAATAATGACAAAAAGAAGAACAATAACCTAAATTACAATCTATAAATAAATATAGAATATTTGGGATAGATAATTGTAAGAAAAGGGGCAAACATATTAGCATGATAATTAAGAATGTTTAAACTGGTCACGTTTAATAATCATGAAGCAGTAGTGGAGTCTGCGTGCTGGACCAACGGTCTTGTAATTTGATAAATCAAACATGCCTGAATTATTCATATGATGATAAACGTAAGGACACCTGGAGCCGTGGCAGAGAGGTTATGTCAAAACTTGCTATGCATACCCTAACTAGCAAGCTAGCAACATGACTCCCCCCTTACCACCGTCGACGTACAAACATTATTTTTTATCTATTTATTATTTTATATTTACTATTTTTTTTATTTTTAAATTATATTATTAGTTCAAATAGATTAGTTGAAATTATAATCGATTCTAGATTGTAATATGATCAGATAAATAGTGTACATACATGATGGATCTCACAATTGAGAGATACTAATCTGTATGAAGATATTAATGACTTAATTGCTGGAAAATCGATTATTTTCGTCCATTTAGAATTAAAACTTAATTACACGTTCTATACTACATTTACCACAGTATATGACGTTGGGTGATTCGAGAAATTTAAATTAATAAAATAGAAAATGATTAAACAATTACAAATATTAATAATTAAGGATTTCTCCAAGGTATTTAGTGGGGGGTCTTTTTTGACTCTCAATTACATAATACTACACCAACGCGTAAGGGCGACTAACAAATTGTATAATTTAATTGACAAGATTCATCAAAAGTTCAAAAATTAAGAACTTCTCATTTCGGAAGAATAACTTCAAATAAAACCTTACTTAGATAAGAGCCGGAGATGAAAGCGTTGGGCTCTTGAATTGTTCTGGTGATATCACGCTTTAATTATTCACTATACATTACAATGTACCCTTCAAAATTTAATTCAGATCAAGGGATTTTTCAGTCACAAATTTTTAATCTATTCCATACCTAAATGAATTTTAATTCTTATACCCCACACCCCATCGAGACAAAGGAAAAGAAGAGGAAGGGTCATTTTATTGTTATTGGAATTTTAACTAAAATGTAGTCTCATCGAAGCCCATAGTTTTAAGCCCAGGCCTTTTATAGGTCACTTTCAACTACCATTTAACCTAACCGTCTGCATCGCTAAGGAGAGTGGACTTGCCACTCTTACAGGAATCTCGACGTCCGTCCGGTTATACAGAGTAACAAAAACACGAACAATCTTGCAACTATTGCCAGTACATACGGAACCGGTAGGCTTACTACTTTCTTATGACGAACTGATATCTTTTATCCATTTCAATTTGTAGTAAGACCACTTGTAATATGCCCTGATCAGCTGAAGATCTTTGCCATGTTACCTACCCACCTCACCGCAAATTTCTTCCTAGCCATTCGCCCTGGTTCCAGAACTACCAGAGGGCTATTCCGTAAGAAGAAGCAGTCACTTGGGTTTAGCGCACCTACAGACAACTGCAACTCATCACCATCTGACACAATCACTAAGAATTAAATATTGTACAGTTTCCATACAACTACATTCAATGTACTAATGTTGATAACTCTGTCAGTTCCCAGTGGATTTGGCTTTACAGTCACTCCCTCCCCATCATTATAGAAAAAAAAAGGTAAGCACCCGTCTGAATGCTCATCCCATATATGTTGAGAAATTTTAAAAATAATTTATTAATAAAAGCTATAATTTTTTTTTTATTGTTATTTACAACAGCATAGTTGCCATAAGTAAATATGTGTGAGCAATTATAAAAAAGAGAGGAGAACTACCGTCCTAATAATTACTGTTAATGTTCGTTATCTTCTGTGTTCTTGTTGTTCGTTATCTTCTGTGAGCAAGTCTCGTGGCCATTGACGTTTCAGGCGTCGGGAAGGATTGTCAGAGAGGGTTCGTGATGAAAGACGACGGACAAGAGGATTGTGATGAGAGGATAAGGACATATGGAATTTATTGTATCGTATTTTGATAACGTCTTGTAGGAAGGGTATGTCTAAGTCTGTGTGGATTGTTTTGTTAGAGATATAGCAGGGAGCGTTGACAATGGTTCTAATTGCAGGGACTGGATACGTTGAAGGTTGGTAAGCTTAGTTGAACCCCACAGTTCAACTCCGTAGGCCCAAACAGGTTTTAAGATGACTATATAGATGAGTCTTTTATTTTGTAGTGTGAGTTTTGATGTGTTGTCCAGAAGTCTTTTGATGTTCAGTTCTTTTCTTTTGAGTCATGTATGTGGGTTCCATGTAAGTCGTTTGCCAATGTAAAGCCCAAGATAGCGGACAACATCGGCAGGGGGTAATGGGATACTGCTATAATATATAGGTGGAGAGGTAATGTGTCGAAGGGTAAATGTGACGTGTTGGCATTTGTTTTCGTTTAGTTTGACTCTCCAAGTTTTGAACCCTGTTTCAAGAGATGATAGATGGTTCTGTAGCTGTCTATGAGATATTACTGGGTCAGTATGGGTAGAAAGGATGGCTGTATGTCTGCGAAGGAAGGAATAACTGTTTCAGAGTGGGTTGGGATGTCAGCAGTGTATACTGTGTATAATAAAGGTCCTAGGATGCTGCCTTGCGGAACACCTGCTTTGACAGTTGGAAGAGAGATAGGGAAGAACCTACCGACACTTGAAAGTGGCGGTAGGACAGGTAAGATTTGATGATTAGATAATAAGTGAAAGGAAGGACGTCCTTGAGCTTCCAGAGCAACCTAGCATGCCATACTCGATCAAAGGCTTGCCTTACAGCGAGGAAAGCAGCCAAACAGGTCTCCTTCTGCTCAAGGGAGGAAGCATCCACAATGCGGTGGCATTGTTGGATTATGGAATGGTGTCGCCTGAATCCAAATTGATGCACAGGAATTATGTTAGCAGATTCTATGATGATAAGATCCGCTTCAACAAGAGTTTTTCTAGAATTTTTCCAGTTATGGGTAATAGACTGATGAGACGGTAGGTGATGAGGTTTTTTGGGTTTCGGGATCATTTTGATTTTGAAAAATTTCCACTGATTGGGGGGAAGTAAGTGGTTCTGAGAACTGTATTGAATATATTACTAAGGAGAACTACAGCTTTTTTGGAAGTTGGAGGAGATATTGGAGGTTTTTAGGTCAAGACCTGGAGCTTTTTTGATGGGGAGATGATTTATTGCGTACTGTACCTGGGAGGGTGTAAATGCTTTAGGATGAGGTGTTAGAGGGAGTGAAGAGATGAGGTCGTTTTCTATTGTACATTTAATGTTAGGTTTTGTAAGTCTGGGTGAGGTACAATCACTTTGACCAGATAGGAAGAAAACAGAAATGTTTTTTCTTCTCAGATGAGCCCAAGTGCCGTCCTCACGTCTTAAGGGTGAAGAAACAGTTTTGTACGATAAGATTTTTTTTGTCGCTGTCCATAGTGATTTGTCGTCGCCTATAGTGAATCTATAATTAAAATTTATTTTTAATAAATCAATAGTAATAATCTAGTTCTGACCAATCAGCGAAAGGCATAAAACTGTAGACTTAAAAAAAAAAAAAATGAAAAAATTGCTAATTAACATTAAGGAGAGTATTTTCCACTTGAAAGAAAATTAAAGAATGTCATAAATAATTAATAAATAGGGCTGGTTTCCTTAACTTAATTACCCTGATGAAAGTGAGTTAGACGAGCCGCCGATTGCACTCTCGAGTTCAGATGAACAAGAGAAGTGGAGAGAAAAGAAAAAGAGAGAGAGAGAGAGAGAGAAACATCAAATGACTGGTGAAACCAGGGAAAAAACCTAATTTTCTCACCAATCAAATGAGAATTTAATGCTCTCAGTTGTGGGGCGTGCGGGAAGCTTTTGGGTCCTTATAAAAAGGAAATATAATCGCTTTCAGTAATTACAGTTTTTATCTGTCTCCGCCTTCTTTCTTTTTTCGACCAATTTTTTTCCCTCTCATCCGGGTCTTTGTGAAGACAACTTTTACAACTAAAAATAGAAATTAGTCTTTCAAAAGAATGCAACAACCATCTCACTATTATTTAAATCAGGCACAGCTTTCTTTAAATTATCTAATAAAAGTACCATATGATGTTCAAAGAATTATTATTATTTTTTTTTTTTTTTTGCATTTATGTTTACATTTTTATTGCTTTTATTTAATTAAACAAATATTGGAGTCTCTCCATAGACGATTTTTACCACAAGTAATGACAATAAGTTTCGATATTCACAGTTTCTTATGTTATGCTGTAGTTTCTATTTGCTCCCAAAAAGATTTCTTACATCTTTACTGAATATTATGCCTTATATTTGAAAGTCAAGCAACATATTTGACTGTTGCAAATAAAAAGTTTACAGTTAATATAGAAAAAAGACTATTTTAAATAGACAATATGCCCTCAACTGGTGCAAGATCGAGCTTCTCAAGCCAAAAAAACAACAAAAACAGTTCAAGCAGAAAGAGTTGTTTCAGGAAGAAAACCTCTCACATGAGAAACGCTCATAAACCCAATAAACAGATTTTATAAAAATCGCGGAGAACAAAATAAAATACTCAGTAAAGTCGCTCGTTAAAAAAATTGATTACCGGATTCTTTATAATTCCTAAACAAAATATAAAGTTGGAAGTGAGCCCGCAATTTTTCGTGTCTGATTTATGCTGTTCACTAATAACTGATTTGAGTCACAAAGAAGCGATGTTTCTAGTCAAAATTTCATTGTAACCATAAAAAAAGAAAGAAAAAAAATGAGATAGATGAGTTTCTGGACTACCCATTCGACGTCACACTGCCAGACTGAGTGAGTGGAAGGTACAAGTACATCATTTATCTTTCAGTGGGTCAGCTATCATTCCCTTGTTACAAGCTTCTTGACAAGCAATTAGAAGATGGGAACCCCACGGCAAGCAGTTCTCGCCGTCTAGTAGTTCTAATGTTGTCCATAATGGATCTTGAATAAGACTACTGTTTTCTTGTTCTTTTTCTTTCTACTTACGGCTCAGCAACTACTGCGATCATGTCAAATCGTCCAAAATCGCATTTTTACCGGAAATATATTTTTTGAGGACTCCAAGTAAGAAAAAAAAGGTTTTTAGGAATATGTATGTGAGGAAGTTTGAACAAAGTATCCCAAAAAAGGTAAAACGTAAAACGTTGCATGGAATTCATATTTGATATTTCGTTTAGCGCCATCACAATACAAAGTTTCAGGCTGTTTTACTGTTTTTTGTTAGATTTTCGTGAATATTGTCCAAACTGGCTCCAACAATTTTCTTTAAATTTCCCATACTAACTGCACATACACATAAATGTCATTGATTTTTTTTTAATAAGTAAATCCGGTATGAAACACTCACAACTTATTCTTGCTGCTATTTTACATAATTGTAATTGACAAATTTCATTGTTAATTTACCAAATTTAAGGAAATTTCCTTAAATTCCGAAAACTGAAAAAACTGTTCAATAAAAATGCACTTCCGGTTTACTAAATTTTCTTGAATCTCAGAATTTTGGCAATCTATTTATTTCTGAACTAATTTTGTTTAGATGGTAGAATTGTATAATCAACTATGATAGCACTTTAGACGCAAATATAACACCATTTTTATGGCCAGCCTAACTAAACAACATTGTAATGTTGCAGTTTTTAGAGTATTTCTTGTTTAAATTGTATTAATTAGAGTATGAGAAAGTCATGTGAGTGTTTCACACCTAATGTTTTTTAAATTTCATTAAATAAATTAACAAAACTAAATTAGTGATTGGACGAAATGATGTGAATCCAATGAAATGTACTCGAAATAATGACAATCCAATGAAATGTACTATCAATTTACAATACATGCATTATGTACTAGCCAATCTAAATAAATTTACAATGGATTAGAGATAAAACAGTGGTGCTGTGGGTATGATAATGTTCCGCTTAGGTTTGGGAACCGCAATCTGAGAGTCCTCTCTCAATGAGGGTGTGATTTACGATTAGGCTCTCTCATCCCCCGCTGGCAGGCCTACTTTATATTCTATAAGTAAGACCTTTAAAAGAAACCGATTATTGACGGAAATGTACTTTATTTGTATATAGATTCTGAACTTGTTTTTAATTCTCTTTTTAAATCCATTTTCTCATTACAAATACATTGATCGTATTTTTATTTTAAATTCAAGATAGCTTTATATTTTCTGAAAATCCAAGATGGCCATTTCCGGCAAAACAAGTGTCCGACAAAAAAATTCTGATGTTTTTTCAGCTTGTGTGGTGGATATAAAATGGAAGCGGCAATTTAATGGTGTTTCAATCCTTGGAACAATAGTGATTTTGTTACAAATCGGCGATTCAGCGAATTATTTTTGTCTAACTTTACGGTACGTACCAAACTTCTTTTTTCAAAGCGATCGTATCAAAGATCGTACACTGATTACGCCTTTTTGTGTAATCATGCTGTTTAAGAAAACTGGTCCAATCTTTGATGG
Organism: Triatoma infestans; assembly: GCA_011037195.1. Classification (NCBI taxonomy): domain Eukaryota; kingdom Metazoa; phylum Arthropoda; class Insecta; order Hemiptera; family Reduviidae; genus Triatoma; species Triatoma infestans. Next base: position 68,301 of record JAAEAF010003954.1, read on the forward strand.
GTTTAGATTTTATTCTTCCAACATTTTTTAATGCAAAAAGTTGGAATCCTTTATCATCAAAGTCCTAACGATTTGTGCCATAACCGATAACCGACTGAGCGTTTGCCCTCAAATCTTGAAATAGGCCCAACCTTCCCAAACTTCGGCGACGTGGCCTCTACTGGATACCTGGATTCTCCTCATAAATCATCCTCAACTTCAACCCTGGGATACTTCTGGAACTCCTTATATATTAAACTGGCAACTTTACCAGATAATGAATTCCTCTGGCGACTCCCACAAATCAGTCTGAATTAAGTTGGAAAGGAATTTTTTTTTTTTTATAGGAATAGCTTTATTTAATTGGCCGGAGTATCAAGACGCGAAGTACTCCGCCAGACCGTCGCCATCTAAAAATGTACCATCTAATAGCGGATTCACGACCTGACTCACAATCCTGGGTGTATTTAAGGAGAAACTTGTCCACCTGAAACTCAAAGGCCAAGAATGGGCTTCTGACCCGGAATCACCAAGGAGATTTCTGCCATTTTATCCTTAATCACCTAGTAATAGTTTGGGCATATCTAGAAGCCTAAATATCCTATATCCATCACGACCTTAAAATCGTCTAGCCAACTTACCAAGAAAACTATTTCTATCAGAATCACAAAATCGCTATCCTCTCTCTGTCCTCATTTATTCGGTCATACCGTCGTTAATTTTCAACCTACACCAAGCAAATGAATTTAGAATTTAATTTTGTATAAATTTTTTCTATTAATCCAGATGTTCCAATCTCCTTAAAGTCAGATACCTGTGTGAATATAAATAGTAGATATGTACATTGACTTTCTGAATGCTGTAGGTATGTAGATATGTACTGAATGCTGAATTTTAACGAACTCTGTTGATACTAGGTTCATTAACAGTAGACTCAATGATATATATATATATATATATGCATTAGATCACCATGACAACAAAATGCCCTCTAAATATTCCGTAAATTCAGATTACGTTTATATTTGAAGTAGATGTGTACTGATCTATCAGACTGATTAAATTTTGATTAGAAATGGTTATCATATCCAGTTATGATTCAGATGTTGTGATTAATGTCTATTTAAAGGAAATTAGATTCGCTTAACCAATGGTATTTTAACATTGTAATTAACGCTGAGAAATTTGATTTTGGTTCATCTAAAAAGAATTATTAAAAGAGCAAAATCTTTTTGTGGCAATTCGGTTTAAAGTTTGCAACAATTAAGATTAATCAACAACTTAACTGGCAAACTGAATAATCAAATACCGACAAAAAAACAAAAATCATTTATGAAACATACAGACGATTTTCTATTGTAGTGGTATGAGCATGGTTTGGGAGGGCCCCAGTTCCATGATCAGCGTTTAACTGCTAAAAATGTATACTAAATTGTGTTTCTGCTCCCGACTACGATACCTAATTTGGTAGTTGGGCGTTAAGCCTGCCTGAAAAAGGTAGGCATTACTCTTTTTACTTAAATAACAACTAAGAGATAAGCATTAAGCTCCCCAGAACCCCCCTTAAAACCAATTTTTCTGGAGAAAATGTTTCAAATGATCCAGTTACAATTTAATTGCAGGTACAATAAGTATACCAAGTCGAAAGAAAAAATTGTTGTAGTCTCTTTGAGAAAAATAAATACAAAAACTGATAGGGCAATTCAGTAAAATTGCATTTCTTTCTTGTCGAAACCTTTGCGTTACTAAAGAGAAATTTGAAGTTTGCAAAGCTTCTGGCCAATTTTTTGTTTTAGAATTGTTTTCCGTGATAGCTTGCTTTTTATTGTGGTCGTCGACCGGTTTCTGGTTTCGCCTATCATCAAGATGCCCGAAACAGGTCGAGAACTACAACAAGAAACAGGCTATCCCAGAAAATATCTCTGATGATTTCCAACTCTGCGGAAGCAACCACAAAAATTTTTGGTCTTGAATTATTTTGTTTGTAAACACAAACATACATAACAAGCATATATGCATCCGATAATTTGCTAAAAAGTATATCATACGTAGAAACCTCAAACCTCATCATTTCCAGTAAACATGAAAAATTGATAAGATTTACTTCCTCTCACCCTGCACTTTGTTTAATAAAAATCTGAAGCCCAGTAGTTTAACCAGTTTACTGAAGACGTACTAGGAGAGGTCATTTACCAACTAAGATGCTAAGTAACGGGAGGAAGTATGACAGCACACCACTGTTATTGTTGCTAAAATGATAACGGTGTAAAAGCTGCCACCTTGCAGAAAGCTTGGCCTGGTATATGGGACCAGTGGGACGGCTGATGAACCAGTGTTAGGGCTCCATAAAACCAGACTAATATCTCACTCACATTGTCCAACATAATTCTCGGTTTCTCTGTAGTGAACCACTATTGACTTGTTTTCTGTTGCTCTTAGTTTATTACTTCTCCTAGACATTTCTCTTGTTATTTCACTCTGTTTTGACGAAAAATTCTATCCATTTACTAGACTCTAACAATTTGTAAGTTAAAATATATTTTTAATTTTTTGATTTATACATTTCTTGTATAAATCACAATTAATGTACATTAAGTTTTTACAGGGGAGCTGGGAGAGGCAATTTATGATCAATTAAAAATCCATGACATAAATCAGTTTTTTGCTGCTTGAGTTTTTCATATCAGAATTTTATATTTTTTAATTTCGTTTTGGAAACAGTAACCATAATAACTTCGCTAAATAGTTCCATAATAACCATAATAACTTCGCAACAGTATCAGTACAAAATATCCATCTTTACAAATACTATATTAGTATATTATAGTTTATAGTAGTCTGCTGTATTACCCATTCACTAGAGACATACCTACTACGTACGTACTCACTAAAAAAAACAACTTTTAATTGCCAGAACTAAAAAGAACATAGAAATTTTACACTGACTGTATACTACAAATAGTAGCACATTAACAAAGCAACAATAATAGTAAAGGTAATTTATATTAATGTTTGCTTGTATGTATGTACGTAGATATATAGTGCAAAAGTGTAGTCAGGATGGTGCACATGTACTTTCTCCACTGTTGTGAGGGCTGTTGTCGTTGTTGGTGCCATAATGAAGAAATGTTCCCAAACTGAGCAACACTGAACTCCTCTCTCCCAGGTCCTCATTCCGCTGCTTCATAATGAACTTTAGTTTAATCTCTATTGTCGCCAATTTTCATATTCACTCTAATATTTGATAAAAATATCTTCTGCTTTTTAATTTTTTTTTAATATTCACTTATTTTCTTTACTATAGAATTAGCAATTTATTACAATTTCACTAAAAAAGGACAATTTACTAAAGTTATATAACAAGACATGCTTACAATCTTTTCTTAGTATAAATATTTTTTCAAAAATACTTAATTACTGGTTTTATATCTTCAAAATGTTCTAATATTTTGTATAATCTGATAAATTCTGTATAATTCTAATGCAAATCATTAGAATTAGTTCATAGACGTAATAATCTGATATTTTATGATATCAATGAAAGAGAACAAGAGAATTTCGAAAATTTGTAAACTTCTATACTTGAAGTATGTGGTAATATTTTGTCAGTGCCAATGTCTATGGAAAGTGTGAATTATATCAGACGAATAGGGCGAGCTAGTGGCAAGACCAGGCCAGTAGTGGTTTCGTTTCTATCGAACATGCAAAAAATGAAAATTCTCAAAAACTCAGCTAAATAAAAGGGTACTAAGATTTTTGTTTCCGAGAATTATGATAGAGAAACGCAGGCGAATAGAAAGGAGTTAAGGAAGATACAAATGAAATTAAGGGAGAGTGGTCACAATAAGCTGAGGAGGAATGGACTAATGATAGATGGGAAATTTATACACTATACAGAGTTACTGAACAAGGAAGAGAAACGCACAGAGCAGTACACAGTAGAAGAGGAATCAGAAGCAACAGAAGAGATGATGCCGGTTTTTAGTACCAGTATTAAAAAAAGAAAGAGAATAAAAAGCAATCAACGACAGCATCACCAACCAACGACAGCATCACCAACCAGCGCCAGTATAAAGGAGTTTTTTCGTCCCCGTAGAGTCAACATCATCAACATCATCTAACAAGTAAATACAATCAAAATTATTTCAGTATAGTATTTTGGAATATTGAAGGCTTTATTTAATCTATCGAAGGAAACTATAAGTTTATTGTTAAAACATGAAGTAATCTGTTTCACAGAAACCTTTTATTATTCTAATATGCTCAATATTCCTAAATGGCTGTCACACTACGAATATTTTTTAACACTAGCTGAGAAAAACAAGCAGAAAGGAAGAACAAGTGGAGGCATGTTGATTTTTGTTAAAAAATGCTTCAATAGTAAAATAAGCGTAATTAGTAATACCAATCTGTGGTTGGTATTAAGTATTCATTTAGAAATAGGCTCACTGATAATTGGTAGTGTGTATTTGAAACCGAGCTGTGACAATTGTTGGAGGATATGTTGTTAAATTTAATGAATTATAATAATATAGATAAAGTAATACTGGGAGGTGACTGGAACGCGAGAATTGGCAACCTGAACCAAGCTGATGAAGAGTTGTTTTTAGGCACTGATTTAACCGGAACTAGAGAATCTGTAGATCAGGTAGTTAATATCAGGGGCAGGAAATTGGCTGAACTGTTGGAAGAATATGGTTATATTGTATTAAATGGGCGAACTAATGGAGATAGACCTGGCCATTTTTTATGCTATACAAAAAATGGGGCAAGTACGGTTGATGCAGTGTGGGCAAATTTACCTTTAGCAGGAACAGTAGCAAGTTTCGAAATTCTATCAGTTACAGAAAATTCCTGTCACTTACCATGTTCCGTTAAACTAAGTGGGTTTTTAAGAAAAGAAAATGGTAATGAAGACATGGTAATTAATAACGTAACTGTAAACTAATTTTTAACTGGAATGAAGAAGTAATGAGTTTCTTGGAAAAATTAAATCGATCAGAAGGAATATATTTTAATTCTCCATGCCCTAACAGTGTGTACAATAATATGATTGAACAAATTAAATTGATTGCGAAGGATTCCGGTTTAACTAAAACGATTAACTTTAACACTGAAGCCTATAAGATACAAAAATTTAAAAACCCGTGGTACAAATAACGATTGTAAAAATGCTGCAAAACAAGTGAAAAGAAGTTTAAAAATATGTAAGCAAAATAACTTTGATTTAACAACAGTACAACAATATGCCTTAAAAAAGAAAGAATTGCATTAAACAGACATTGCATTAAACTGGCTAAAAAAATTATTATTTTCAGTATTTAGAGAAGTTAGTTAATGTAAAAAATAGTAAAGTTTTCTGGGAAACTATTAGAAGGGTAAAGAGTAATTCACAAGCTATCCCAATATACTCCGACAATATTTTCATACTAAGCTCACTAATTAATATTAATCTCAGGCTGAAGGCAGGTAGCTTAATCGCAGTATTCGTTGATTTCAAACGCGCATTCGATATGGTAAACCACAGTAAATTATTACAGAAGTTATACAGTAATGGTATAAGCTTCAAAATAGTTAGTATATTAAAAAACGCCTACTCCAAATCTAAAATAATTATAAATAATCGCGAAATGGAATTAACTAAAGGTTTATTGCAGGGCGACTCAATTTCACCGCTACTTTTTTCATTATATATATCGGATTTAGTAAATTTTTTTGAACAAAATAATTTCTAGAGGAGTAAGTGTTAATCACAACATAGAATTAAATTTATTATTATTCGCAGATGATTTAGTTATCTTATCGAATTCTTATACAGATATCCAGTATAAATTAAAACTGCTAGAACAATATTGCGATATTAACGGGCTAGAGGTGAACAATGAAAAAACTAATCCTGTATTTCGGCGGGGAGGAAAATATAAGCGCATGAAACCTTTAATATACAAAAATAATGAAATTGCAATTGTCAACAAGTACAGTTATTTAGGTGTTTTATTCGCATCATCCGGTAAATTTATACAGAATACCAATAATGTGATAGAAAAGGTATGTTAGCGGCGGATAATGTCAAAGGTATATTGTATCGTGCTAAATCTCAATCCTGGTTAACGGAGAAAACTGTTTTTAATTCCATGGTAGAATCTACATTCCTCTACGCATCTGAAATCTGGGCACTATTACACACTAATAAATTAGAAACCGCTAAAAACAGATTTTTTAAAAATTTATTCCACTGGCCTAGAAATACACCCAACCACTTTATTAGATCGGAACTGGGGGTCAGTCATATTGAAGTAGCTATAGTCAAAAGAATGTTGAATTGGTTAAACAAACTACTCGATATGTCGACCTCCAGATTACCGAAAGTTTGTTATGATAGGTTGGTATTATTAGATAGGGAAAGAAATAATAGTCTGTCTTATAACTGGTACACACAATTAAAAGAAAAATTAGTGATTATTGGCCGGGATGAACATCTCAAAATGAATAATAATCGAACACGAACTCCACAACTTTGCAACAATATCTTAGAGACTCTTAACAATCACCACATGTCCACTGATTCCAACGCTATTTTAAATTCGCATTACAATCCTTTCTACAGAACAATAACTAGCTTCAGTTTCGGTGAGCTATACTTCTATTTTCTGAACAATTTGAAAAAAAGGAGACTGGTAAGCCAGCTTAGAATTGCAAGCGCAAAATATTTTAGATTATATTGGAATAGTTCTTCCTATAGATTTGAGTCTAGCGAAAATTGCACCATTTGTAATTTGCAACTTCCCGAAAACTTGATCCACTTCCTTTTGGAATGCCCAATGTACCAGCCTTACAGAAATCAATATTTAAAACAGTATATTGATAAGAATTCAGACAATAGGCAAAATATAGAAAACTTAATAATTATAAAAGATATCATCCAGGCGAATAACTTGTATTATTACACTACAGGTTCGCTTAAACTCAGGGCATTTATATTAAATGATGACAACAATACTTCATATTGTGCAATAACCATAAACATATATGTAATGTTAATTTTTTATCACTTTATTTTTACTTCCTCTCACTCCGTTTTATTTAATATTATTATCTACTGAGGTAAGTAAGAAGGGAGATGAAAAACAAACTATCACTATTAATAAAACTATTTAGTAAAAACCATTACTGTTATTGGTCCTCTATGTCGTGCCATTGAATTAACGTAACTTCCTGTCAGTTTAATTGTATTCTGTAATATTTATACTACTTTTTATTATTCACATGTTGTTAACATTACACCAATATAAAATCAGATTATGTTTCCTTTTATTATATATTTAATTGTAATTAGTCATTCTTATTCTCTTTTTTATTTCCTATTATGATTATTTTTTCTCTCTATATTGTACTGAGAAATATGTCAACTCCTTTGTTAAAAGATCATGTATCTTAAAGAACAAATAAATTTATGTTTATATCTTCAAAATGTCTGATTACAGATTCCCCAAACATTGTTCTGCCCAGTTAAAACGGATTCAGGATATTCATCCCGATTTAATAGAATATAACTGGTAATCTTAGCTATCAAGTCATCTATCAGCAATAGATATTAAAATGGAAAATCTTAACCGTTACAATGATATTAAAAAATAAGAAAGCGATCCTTGAAAAACTAAAAATACTATTTATTATGTAAGAATATAGATAGATGCAACAATTCCAGTAATAACTAACTACTATATGAAATACTCCAGGCCAGAGTGAAGATTATCTAAATACAATTGTACTACACATAAAATAAGAGTAATTACCCAGATCAGAATGTGAAATAAAGAGAAACTTTATATAAACTATATGTGGAATAACATATAGTTTAACATATTTTAGATTTATATATCGTTTTATTTTATCCAACGTATTCTGCTCCTTAGGTCATAGTACATTGAAAGTATTTTATAAACAAGAGCCATGATCTGACCACGCTGCTCCCTGTCAATAATAATATAAATGAAATTAACGATCTATATTATTATATTGTATATGTCTTTAAAATTCGTTCGTTTTGTATTAATGAATAAGTTTATCTCTTATTTCTGTTTTATTAAAAGTATATTAAATTAAATTACTCCAGAAATGTATCATGCTGTTCGGTTCAGCTTCTATCTAGGAGGATATCTAATACTTAAAAGCAATAAATATATTATTACTATTATATCCTGTAAACTCACTGTATTTTATGAAAATAAGCTATTTTTAGTAATTAAGTCATATAGGTTTCTATAAAAGAAAGTACATTAAATGATTCATTTGATAAAACGCCGAGATAAAAATAAAGAAAAATTCGGTTTAGAATTAAGTAAATTATAGATGAGAAGTGTTCTGAAACAGATGATGTGAATGGAGGACGATTGGTGTGTATGGAGGCAAGGGAAACAACTTCCAAATGGTTGAATGATGGCCAATCTGGAGAAGAACATGATAAGAAGGTAAAAAAAGTGAAAAATTGATTTGTAAGAATTAAAAGAAAAATATCTAGTGTAAAGATTTGACACTACTTTACCTTGGCGTTCTTGTCTGACAGACAGATTTCCTCTTCAGTGATGGACACACACGAAAATGGCGTTGAAGGAAGGTAGTCTGACGTTACAGCTCCTTCAGATTCTTCCTTAAATCATCTTAAAATAAAGTTTCACATAAAAGCGATAGCATGATATCACTATATTCAGACAAAAGATTGTTTCAATACCAACCGCCTCAAGCTCTACGAACTTGCTTTCAAGCGCACTTCAACTATGCATAAATTATTCTGTCACGCCCACTGCAATGTATTGACTAATGAGCTTCAACTTGGACAGCCAAATATCCCCGAAGAAGCTGGTTTGTCGTCTCAACAATGGTTGGGAAAAACTGGAAAAAAATGCGGAACGCCGATGGCTTAACGGAATTCGCCAGATCAACTTTGAAGACTCAAGTCAACTTTACACAAGTCTCAATATCAACCTTGAGTTAGCCATATTAGCTGAACTATGTTAGAACAAGCATGAGTTCTAACTAGAGTCACATCACTCTACTAACCACCGCCAACCTCCCATCATCGTTACGGCATCATCAATCTTCTCTCTGCCACTCAATCCTCTATAAACTCTTCTCTCTCCCGACATTATCGCTAAATATAATTGTGAGTAAAGTGTCAGTCAATTGTGTGTCTATCTGTTCACCATTCACCTGCTCCTGCCGTTACATTTCTCTTACATCGGCTATGGGAAAATTTGTTCTTATGAAGTTCCCTAAATTTGGATTAATTCAAAATTACTAGAAAGTGTTCAGAACGCATGATTAATCCGTTATTTTTGTGGACTAAGTTGCAACTGAATCAAGCATCAAATTCTGGAACCTCTAGTGATTATCTGTGCTAAAAGCGGAACAAATACAACTATTCCGAACTGAAAATTTATTGTCAGCCGACAATATGAGAGTAGTTTCTTTCTTTCTTTTTTTGATAAATTGTTTCAATATAATACGATTTTTATTTTTAACGCTCTTGGAGAGGGGTGGGAGAGAAAGAAGAGGAATTTAATACCGACAATTTCATGGTGAATGTATTAAACATAAAAAAATAGGAAGGTTAACATATGGCTGGCCCTGGATATATTAAATATCAAAAGAAAATAAATGGACTAATGACAAACTGAGAGATAGGGTGCCCGAGGGCAGGGGGAGCCGATTTGCTAGATTAGTTACGTGTAAGGGCAGTTGGTGAACAACAAAAGGTTGATGTTCGTATTCGAGCCCCGGTATGTGCTCAGTAGAGTTCTCCCATCAGTTTAAAGCGCACACAGAGTGACAACCGTGACCGAGTATCTCTTCTCATACACCAGGTGTGTGTATGTGTGTGTGTGTGAGAGAGAGAACAGTGATGCACCCTGAGGCTCACTATAACACATGTAACAAACTAGTTTGCTCATCCCTTTTGTTGCGAGCCAACTAATACTATCTGCACTATCTGAATACAATTTCAATCACACACGCTATCTACAAATCTATCTTTTCTATAAGTTTCCAACCCTGCCACTTTAGAAATCAGATCGAAAACCACACCAAACTTCAGACAATCTTCTTGGAATGGTTCTGCAATAATATCTAGGCTCTAGAAGTTTTCACCCAGAGTTACTAAACCACCGTTCTTGAAGTTTGGTTGTGTTGTCCATGTTTTGATGACTGTAATTTGATAAGCAAGAACCATTGAAGAACTTTCACGAGGAAGGAGATCGGCCGCCAAGTTGCGCCTTGCCCTGAATATCCAAAAAACCCATCTATTCATTGTAGAAAACACCTCCAAGAAATATGAGTTCAATAGTATGGTTCAATTTTCTGAATGTTAAAAGTTTTACGTAAGTTGTGGTAGAAGAGAGGAGGGTCCGGGAGGCACAGCCCCTTACCACTATGTAATAAAAAGTTATTTGAACAATGATATATGTTGCGATAAGTTGAAAGAATATGGCTGCCGCAATGGCAATAAATTTTGAAACTACAACTCTACTATGATCCTTACATTATCATACTATTTTCAAAAACCAGAAATAATGGTAATAATAAACAAAACTAAATCTGGTGTGAAATATTTATACGACTCTCTCTTACAGTTATATATAAAATGACGAATTTTCTTTAAACTCTAATTTTACGAATTTGCCCTGACAAAATGTAGAGGGCGTGGAGGATAAGTACCAACTTATTAATCATGGCACGTAGAGAAGTGAGGCCCAGTAGAGTGAATTTTGAAGGAAATCGCTGAAAGCTGAAAAAAGAAATCAGTAATGAGGTTTTCCAGTTGATGGGTTTTTGACTGAAATCTTCGTGTCAGATACCAGAAGAATCTAAATTTAATTTCAAGATTGAGCTGTAATTTTTTCTTTGAAATATTTTTTGTTCACCACAATAGCACTCACATGGAGACTGATTCCTAAAATCATTTTTATCACACTCACTAAATCTTACACGTTCGTATATATAGTTACTCTTTACAGTAGGAAGAGAGAAGCACTCATAGCCCCATGATGAGTGGTGAACAGTCTGTAAGGCGGTTTGTGTGGGAGGTATTAATCAGCTCTCTCTCATATATATATACAGAATCATAAACATGTTCATCTTGTTGCTTACAATTCAAAACACTAACAATGTAACAGCACAGACTCAGTATATCATGGACTCAGTGAATAACATCCATGTTGAACTGGATTCATCCAGAACACAATACAGTTTCTCTTCCAGCCGCCATAACCACAACACCAAACACCATACTGAACATCTATAATAAATGCATAGTTACTTCTAATAAACATAACTACAAATATTTACAATTACTTATTTACACACACACATTGTACATTGTCTCGCACAAGTATGTCATAATATGCGTCACATAGCATGTATATTTCTTTTATTTCTGACCGGTTTCCTATTTTCATCCATGTCAGAGTAAATTTATCAAGTCCTTGTAGAGAGTTTACTTCAACCTAATGTTTCTATTACAAACTACATTTGTTGACTTGTTGGTTGTATGTGTGTGAGGTTATAAGGTTATGTTACTATGTGTGTGTTTAAAGACAACATGGCATTATTATAAATTATGATTAGACATTAGAAAATGGTGTATAATTAATAGCACGTTTTGAAGAATACTTTATAATTAAATTTTAATAATGGTGTTAAGTTTGCTCAGTGTTCTATCAAGGCATTTTTATTGGGAGGGGGTGATAAAAAAATTTCAAGATACTACATTAATAAACCTAAACTAAATTAGGTCCTAAACAAGATACTTTACTATAAACTATACTAAATTTCTATACTAATAAAGTAGATAAAGTAAGAAGAATGGCAGAAGAAAGTTAAAAGCTTGTAAAAATAATAAATAAATACTGAAACCCAGGCAAGGTTAATTACAAGATAATATGTTTGTAAACGTTCGTATATATATATAAAAATACTCAATGTGTCAAATCAATGTAGATGGATAAGTGAAATATTAGTATGTTAAAAAAGAGAATGATATAACCGGCAGTTGACGATTCTGACAGATAATTTATGTCGGATCCACTTAGGTCAGTTAACAGAATAATAAATTTGCAAGTTCTGCGAGTTTTTATTTTTGAGTTTTGCGGTCGAAATTAATTTTCACACACTACCAGACGCAACTCACCCACAATAGAGGGCATTCTCAATAACATTTCTTTTATACTCAGAGTATCTCAAAATAAGTATTTACGATGGAAAACTCGGAATTTTGAAAAATATCTGATACCAAGCCAGAACTTCCTTTCATAACAGAAAAGAAAGTAAAACTACAGAGGTACACCACAGTCTTAATACGATGACGTGTACAAAGAATATTTCGGTCAAAGTTCAAGGGGACTTTGGTCCCCTTTTACTGACCTAAGTGGATCCGACATAAATTATCTGTCAGAATCCGTCAACTGCCGGTTATATCATTCTCTTTTTTAACATACTAATATTTCACTTATCCATCTACGTTGATTTGACACATTGATTATTTATATATATCTATCTATATATATATATATATACCAACGTTTATATTTTGAGATACTCTGAGTATAAAAGAAATTGGTAGCCCAGTTTATAATTTGCCCCTGCCGGATTTCGTATGTTTTCTCCAAAGTTAGGAAATTCAGTTCTCAGCAGTATGCAGTGCATTTAAAATGTACAAGCATGTCGCAACGGAACATGAACTACCATATTAGTTATGAACTTCCACGCTGAAGAGTGGTGCATGCCAGAAAGCTGGCAGGAGGAGGCAACAAATAATGCAACAAAACCTGGCGGGAAAACAGTATGATGTAATTGCTGTTGAACAAACAGCAACTCAAACATTCTGAATTAAAAACTCAGCACAAGCTGATAGATACTTAAAAATAGAAGATTATGATAAGATGATAACTAAACACAAATAAAGTAATCAGAAGTGAAATATAGTAGTATTATAAAGAAGTCTATAAAGGTAAATAGGGCGTGGAAGAAGACACTGACTGCTATTGGGCAAACTAGATCAAGAAAAGGTTTAGATTTAGTGGAGTGGATGTATTGCAGCCAGTCAGGAACATACACACATACACACCCATAGAAGAGCAGTTTGGACATTGATAGGATTAGAAAAGGGAAGGACATCACTAAGTGGAAATGGGAGGCGGCAGGAGATGTTCAGGTCTCTGGTTTTATTTAATTTAAATACGCACACGTTTGCTTTCAGCGCCACACAACTGCCGGCACACTGAATAAATGTTCTCTAGACAAGCCTTCCTGTCTGAGAGTGTGTGCGTGCGTGAACAAGTGAGGGAGTGAGAGAGAGAGAGAGTGAGCGAAAGGGAATACATTTTCTCTCTCTCTCTCTCACATACACATACGCGCACACAGTCTCTTTTCTTTCTATTTCTACATGGTAAGTATGTATGCACAGTCCAAAAAAAATCTTCTGCTCACCTTGCATATAATTATAAAAATTAAATCACTAACAACTCTCTCACCCTCCTTCTACCCGACAACTAAATTATTCAAATCTCTTGCACATTAAAACATTGTGAAATTTCTTGTAGTAAACATAAAAACTGTTATGTGTGTGGGAGAAGATAACCCAAATATGTAAAGAAAAAACCAAATCGCACGAAGCTCAAACTTGATATCCTGTTTAGATAAGCACTAACAGAGCAAAAAAAGGTTTCAGTTAAAATCCGTCAACCGGAATGCGAAACACTGAATTTGTTTTCCTTCGATTTGTTCTCGACAATGACTCTGCACAAATTAAGTAAACAGTAAATGGCTATTGTGTTTATTTGAGCTACTACAGTAAGTTTTAATCTACAGTGCCATTTCCTTTTAGTATACGGTTCTACCCTATATAACATATTAAGGTCTATTACAGTTTTCCAAGTTCCAAAAAACAAAATTGGAGGAAGTGCGAATTTATTGGGTTAAAAATTCTGATTTGTTTCGGGAATTGTTACGATTATGGATTTCTTTGCACGTGAAAATGCATCACAGCCCGGTTGTTATGGTCACAGTGTATCAACTAAATTTCCTCTGTGGAATTCTATGTTATCACACTGTTTGGCAAAAAGCATCCTGATGATGGGCGGACTCCCGAAACCTGTCGATGGCCACACAAAGTAGCAGGCTATCACGGAAAATATCTCTGATGCTTAACAGCTCATCTACAAACATATCACATTTATTTGAAACTTTCTTTTTTTCCCAGGAAAAATGTATTTTAAATAGAACTGTGTGTGTGCACGCGCGCGCGCGGTGGGGGCGTGGGGGTGGGGATAATGGTAGCGCTCAATGTGCCCTACATGTATAATTGCAGTCAGTACCTGGTGTTTTCCAAACAGCGATATATATAGTAATGAGAAAGGACCCAAACGTTTAGTACAAATTCCAGGATCAATGAAAATTTCTCAATTAGAATTGTGAAAGTTCAACAAGTGAAAATGTATCTACCAGATTTATATATATAATATTTAGATTTCTAGACTAATTTCTTCTGCACGAACAGGAAATTGCGCATGCACCTTAGAACTCATAATCACTATTTACATCCGTATAATTATAAATATTTATCAATAATAAATAAAATAAATAATGACGCTTACTTTATGAGTGTTACATTCTATATATACTCGTACTTTAATATCTCTTTCAACTTGGTAAAATAGAAACGTTAATTCCCACTTTCAGATAAATAAAACTAACTTGTATTATATAGATGGTGATTACTGTCAAGTGGGGCTTTGGTCTTTTATAAAATTCAAACTTAACAACTCTTTCGCTTCCGATGATAAATGGGGGATTTAATATTACCATGGAAATGTTGAGAGACACTCTCCTTTTATCCATTCAACAACAGTGACGCCCAACATTCACATAAACGTAAAAGTATAATTTCCTTGTCTGGTGAGAAGTTCTGTTGGCGATTGGCATTACACTGTCTGTCAGTCTGTATGTATTAATAGTAACCACATCTGTGTAAATAGCTTTGAAAGATTAGCGAAATGTCACTTTGGAAAATGAAAACTTATTTATATATTGTATGCTAGGTCCTATTTAGGAAACACTATATTTCCTCCACCAGTTTGTTTTTATTATATGTTTCATTTTTATAAAACAAATTTTTGTTTGTCTTTCTCACCGCTAGGTGAACAGCAAGGTAAATTAGAATAACTTAATACAGTTATATTATATTATACAATAACATATTTTCTTTAACTCTCAATCTTTGCTGTTATGTCCTAATAAATTGTCCGCGCAAGTATTTATGAAAGTGGTGATGGTGGTGGGGTGGGGGAAGCTAACCGAGACAGGTAGAAAGCGCCAATAATATTGGACAAACACATTTGAATTTTAACGTCACTGATTTCTTAGAACGACCTAGAAACAATTTTTTCAGAATCGTTATAATGGATGTGTTAGGTGGAGAGAATTTAGATCTGGTTGATGAAATGAGAAGACTGGGTTAACACTGGTTAACTATGTATAATAATAATGAGACATAGTCTGCCTGGACTTTACAATAGAGAATGGTTAAGGTAGAGCGGTATGAAAAGACACGAAGTGACTGGCGAGATGATGAACTATAGTAAACTATATTGAACTGTATCGAACTGTTCTTTGAATTGTATATCCCCGTGGACTGTCTGTGCTGTATTTATACAGTTTCTCCCACTCCAGTCCGAGAGAGTGGTTGGGTTCGTGTTTCTTCTCTCTACTCTCTTTGGTTGCTGTTACATCATCACTGTCCTTTGAATTGTATATCCCCGTGGACTGTCCGTCGCTTAAAAACGATTATTTCACTCATGAGACTTCATGAACATGTATTTCCGGTGAAGACTCAATTTAGAAAATCTAGCATGATCGCAATACTTCCTTTTACCAGGAGTAAGAGAAAGCAAAAGGAAGAAATAGAAATAAATAAGAGAAAGTAAAAACTAGAAAGCTCTTAATTTTAAATAAAATTTTTAAAAAAGAACTTCAACAGAATGTTAATAGAATAAAAAATATTGTCATTAATAAAATGGTTTGAATTAAATAAAAATAAAATAATTAAATATTATCATTTAATCTGTCTGTTTCCACGTCTGGAGCGCTGGCAGCGATTTTTTTCCCCAAATTATTACAGATTTGTAACTAAATAATTAATCCATAATAATCCTAAAAAAAAAAAATATCTAATGGAATGGTCTGGATTTTAATCATTGGGCTGGATTTTAATCATTTAGTATCCATTATAAATTAAATTTTAATCTTGATGAATGAATGATTGTAGGCGGACGGATGTAAAATTATCATCATATTAAACGTGCAGTATTAACATTAAACTGCCATGTGTTGAAATAATTCCTTGTTGCAAAAAAGTCGCAAAAAAATTCATTTTTCATTTTAATAAATAAAAAAAGTAAAAACACAATACGAGGAAAGTTTAGGTATTTAAGTGATTCATAAGTATTTGGTCCATTAGTATTTGAGGAGAGCCTGCTTTCTCTAAACTGTCCGCCCCACCAAACAGTGTTCTCTGCCCACATGGCCTATTCATTACAGGGGAGTGACCTTGTCAAAGAGGTTCCTAGGGCAAGGAAAGGGCAGCACAGCCTGGATTCGAAGCCAGGGCTTCCGGCGTTTCTATTCACCAATGTGCACCGCCACTGTAATCTTCCTGCAATTTTCAAGTTTTTGTTTTTCATCGGATATACAGTTTTGATGTTTCTGGAAAGAATGATTTTAGCGAACATTTGGTGATCAGATTAGATCTCGGGTAGGCAATATCCCAGCACCGCAGCCTCCATAGCCTTATCGTGCCATCTCTGATGGTATAGTACATGAACCTTCCTCACTAGTTTTAAACCTTTCATCACTAGATCTTTTTGCGTTACTATCTTCCTCAGGTACCAAAGGTTTCGTATAGCTATTTAACTATTGCCACACAATCAAGTAACAGGTGGAGGGCTGTCTCCTGCTCTTCCTTCTGGCATAGTCTGCACAAGGATTCTGAGCTATTCGTCCCTACCTTGTGCAGATATTTCCGGAACCTGCCGTGTACCCGTCAATAACCGTTCCTGCTCAAGTTAAGGGTCTCTTTGATCCTGATTTTACCCGGTTTAGGCACCATCCTTTTAATGTACCTGGCCCCTGGGCTTGCTTACCAGCACATCGGAACCAATTCCCGATAGACTCACGGAATTTACTGGTGGGTATGTCCAACACATGCTTTGGGCTACAGAATGGGGTGTTCGCCCCATTCCTGCCGGCTGATCTGGTGTCTCATTTCCCTGAATCCCTACATTCCTTACAATCTCTAGAGAGTTGTCAGTGCAGCCTGGCTGTCTGAATAAATGCGTATGATCTTCTTAATATTAGCGCCATACCAAACTTTCCTCAGCCAACGCCCTAGTGAAAATGTACCGGTTCTCGTTCCTTCTGGTGGTTAACTGGGAATATAAAAAAATCATGTGTTAAATGAAATGTATCGAAAAAAGAGATGTGTTCTGATAAGAAAAAGATAAGGTATGCTAATATTGAATTTGTTTTTAGGTGCCCCCTCCACTTATTTTGAATGTATCAAAGGGAAATTTGGGAGAAGTCAAAGATAAAAGATTATAGTGTTTTATTTTGCCAAAAAAAAAAATTCTAAATCATGCTATCATGCTATCCTTCAGTGCACTAAGGATGCCACCGTGCTATCACTTCAGTGCACTAAGGATGCAACCGTGCTATTACTTCAGCACACTAAGGATGCTACCATGCTATCACACAGGTGAAAACCGTTGAATGTAGCAAGGAAAATATTTTTTTTTTTTTTAGGATTGTTCCACTTTTAGTGGGTCTCTCCTCTACCTACAAATATAGGAAAATATACTTTTAGAATTTAATTCAAAATTTTTCATCTTTATGCAACAGTAAATTGTTTTAAAATATGAAAATAATGATATTAAATTTATGCAGTAAAATATCAATTAAGGCCACTGCATATGCAAAATATCCAAGCAATATAATTTATAAAACAGCAGTAGCAATCTCATGATTCTATGAATTTTCAATTAATTTTCGACCGAATAATAGAATATTTTGATTTAAATAAATCATGCAGTTTTGTTAACAAAAATAAATAGATTGTTAGAGATCAGTGTTTATTTACCTTATTGAATCTATAAACAAATTGGCCATGTTTCTATTAAAATCTCAAATTTAAATTTAATTAATTTATAACAGAATAATTGTGTAAGGCTAAATAAACAGTTTCCTATTTCTATATTAAATATTTCTCATTTGTAAATATAGCAATTATTAACAGAAATAATGAAAATATAATTTGAAACAATTAAACATAATTTTCATTCTGAGAAGTGTACTTTGATATCTTGCTCTGCGATTATTATCAGTATTTCATCAGAGTTAAATCAGACGGCAATGGCTGTCCGTTTAATGTACAGTATGGGGGACATAGGGTCTGAATGTGATCATGGCCGATGACAAAACGGAAAGTGAAGATCACGACATTTTACAACGGGACGATCACAAGACATCTTACACTTACGAAGCAGATTCTCTCCCCACCACACCGCCGACAGAAGTTCCTATGGTCATGGTTTTGTTACCAGATAAGTGTTTTTTTTTCGGGCGCATCAACTTCCGAGGTTATTAGCGCCCCTCATTTGATATTCTTTCTTGAACCAAGTCTGCACGACCTGTGATGCACTTCTTGTCCTATGTGGCATCCACTCACAATACCTTGCCCGGCAAGTTAGTGGTGAGCCCTAGGTAGTCGTGCTTCTTTCCACACATCTCTTATTTCGTCGATCTAGTCGACGAGGTGGACAGATAAATGTTGTTGTCGTATTGTATTGTATTGGAATCAGATGCCTTGGTATCGGGAGTTGAAGTGAGGAGTAAGTTTGTTAGTTAGAGAGTTTTAGAGAGTTGTTATTCGAAATACGTACTACTGATTTATGAAAATAAACTATATTTTAACAAATAATTTAAAGTGTTTTGAAATAGCAGAACTAAGATGCACAATTGAAAATGAATATAAGAATAAGAAATGAATAATAAATATTAAAGAAATACTGTTTAAAACCTTGAATAGGGACGCGCTCGCGATGTGTGAAACTTAACTGCTTGATAACTGATGTGTAACTGATAGAATACTGAACTCGTACTGGTTGTGAACTGATGAATAACTGATCCCCTCCTCCAGTGGAGAGACGTTTATATTTGCATCACTCACACATCGGCTGATGTGTAAGTACGTGTCACACTAAGGCATCTCTCCTAGCATATTGACCTTAGGGGAGGTCGGTCCGGCGTGGCGACAGATGGTAGCCAGATGGCCTCTTGAGTGTACATTGACCCTTGTATGAAGGAAATACAGGCCAGGTGTTGCGGCGGTTCTTTTGACTGTATAATGACCCCTGTTTGAAAGGGTTTTGCCGCGGTTCTTGACCTGCTGATAGCGGCTGGCTGGAACCACTAGTTATAATTTTTAGATTTATAAATTATTTAAAAATTATATCTTCTTTCTTCTTGCCATCACATCACAGTATGCATGATAGACAGCGATCCGCTAGATACATTCAAGCTGATTTGTCGCCTCTTTCAGCATTCTGTCTGCCATTCCATTGTCGCTGATATTTCAGGTAGCACGGCAACATTGATACATGACTTTTCCTCCTCTTATCTTCGGTAAGCTCTTATTTCCCTTTTGTTAATTTTTTCTGCAATTTCAACTTGAATTTGTTTAAATAAGATGCAGTTTTATTTATCACAGCCAATTTCCAGGCAGTGAAAAAGACAATCTTGCAAACTTAGATGTCAATTAATAAACATCAGCTTGAAGAATTATAACTTGTTTTAAGATGGACAATAACAATAAAAACAAAATATATATATATATGAAATATATATATATTAAAAAAAGTCAATAATATTGAAAAGTCAAACTTTTCTGTAAATATTTGAAATATTTCACATATTAAATAGAATACTCAAGAACAAAGAAACTAGAAATATTACAGATTCCTTATTAGCACTTTCTCGATTCCTAATTAATTATTAAAACATAAATTGTTTACAACAAGAAAAAAAAAAAAAAAATGGCGATTCGCGTTTTGGCATAGTGGCGCATATAGAGAAAGGACAGCAAGTTGATCCGGTCCCTCAGTATCGCCATTCAGCAACATCAAGTCTTCTTTTATTCTATAGTAGCTTGAAGCCAATAAAACTAAAATTGCTGTGCATATTGCTGATGTAATAGTTTAATGTAGTACACGGTCTGAGATCATCTCGCTGTTTAAATCATAATTTTTAATAAATTATGTATTTATGTGCCCTAAAACTAGTACTGACATAAAGGAAATAAGGATTTGGTTAAAATAAATATGAGCGACGTAGCGACATTTCACAGCTTTTTGGCCATTTCCTCGAAAACGACTCCAACGAATTTGTTCTTTGAATTTGTTATATCGACCAACCATAAGAGAGATACAACTTTTATTTGAAACATTTTGCCATGAAATTCATTCAAGAAGTGTTCTGGGAAAATGAGAGTTAGGCTTTCCTCTTAAAGTGCCATTTTTCGGTTATTTTGAAAATTTTGTTTTTATATCTTTAGTTATTTGGGCGCCTGACTTTGCAGCCAGTTATTTAAACAATTAAAAGAGAAAAATAAGAAATAACTGAAAACTACTTACACATGAAAGTAAAAGATCTTCTCATACAGGCAATTTAAATAAGAAGAGAAATGAACTTACAAAATCAGGAATACATTTGTTTTCCAAATTAAAAGAAACAAGAAATAACGTTACCTTTAAATAAATATTTATACAGACACCACGTAAATACCAAAAAATATTTACAAGTGTATGAAAAATTCTAAAATGTATTGAAAAGACTTTCTAATGAGAAAAACGTTAAATGCTGTTATTAGATAACAGCCAGTAAGACTTTCAGTCAGTAAAACCTTCACAGACCTGTGTGATCTTCATAGTGAAGGAGACTGAGTGATCCACGCTGGCAACCAAAGGCTCGAAAAATTACCACAGCCTCTCTGATCATTTATTTAAATAATATATATAAACATTAATGTAGTGCTAACTATCGTGGAATTCCAATCCCATTATGTCAACATTTCAAATTTAAAGAAATGTCTCAATTTTGTAATTGTATTAATTAAAGTAAGTGAAATTCATGTTAATGTATCACACCAGATTTTTTTTTGAATTTGAACTCATTTAACAGCTTAGCTTATTCATACGAATTAGACGACAAGTCTGGTGAACATCAGCACGCTTGACTACGTAATCAGCAACGTCATATAAATCTGATCAGAACTGGAAAATCAAACCCTCTAACGGCTAAAGTACGCTTCAAATAAAGTACGCTACATTGCTAATAACAGTTTTATGGTACATCCAATTTTATTATAACCTAATGATTTTACACAGAGCTCTGTGTGGATCATTAATAATTAATAAAGGTAAACTGGCAAAACTACGAGAATAGTTTACAAAAAATAATAGACTGCCAACGGAATACCAGTGAGTGCACCGATATTATAAATTATGTATTATGCAGTTTCATACAGCATAGAAATAAATTAGACACCAATTAATAAGCAACCTTATTGTAGGGGCATACATTCATAGATGATGACAATGCTACCGACTAAAAATACAAAAAAATAACCTAATAATCATTACAATATAAATGTAGCTTGGTAATTATGGAGTTACTTTAAATTTCAATTATTGTCACACTTTATTTTTTTTACACATCCTCCCTTTACATAAATTACAAACGGCCTATTGTGGTCTAAATTTAGAGATATTTGGTAGAAAACATTGCTAATATTCAATTTTGTGATTTTAGTTATTTATTCCTTAACGGCCTTTATTTTTCCACATTTATGGAAATTACTGTTATGTATTATTCATGCATAATTATTGAGTTGAAAACTTTATCTACATGAATGGAATTTATTCTATCTGTCTGTTGAGCTATATTTTCATTTAATTTTGTTTAATGTTTTTTGCTGTTTTATATATTTTGTTAATGAATAAATTAATTTACAGTACATTTGCCAGCCAAAAAGTTTTTATTTAATTTGTTGTTTAGAAACCGAAGGCATATTGTGATCGTGTCAAGTTTTCGAAATTGAATTTTCACCGAAAACGCGTGTTCGAGAACCCATGAGAACGTTTTTGAGAATCCATGAGTGCCAAAGAATGTCTACAACTATTCTATCTGACAATTATCCCACAAAAATCTGTAGTCAATTTTGTAATTTTAATCTTAAGAAAGAAAAAAAATGATTTCTAATTTCTAGAGATTCAATGTTATTACAGTGTTGCCAACTTTCAATGAAAATAAAATTTAAGATTTAGATGTAATTGCTAAAATATATTAGTAATATTAAAATAAAAGGAAGGAGAAGAAATTAACATTTTTTTTTTAAACATTTTAAATTCAATTGAGCAATAAATTAATTAATCAGAAAACATAATATAATTTTGCTTAACTTTATATATATATTTTAATAGTTTTAATTGTAGTAGAAAAAATGCAATATTTAACGCAAGAATGGTCTTTATAAGTCTCATTCGGCAAAACTGAACTCCTTGTCAAAAGGGCACTTTTCACTCTTGTCATTAAATAACTTTTTGGGGATTTTCGTTAAAGTGGCTTAAACGACTTAAACTTTTATATTTACACAATTTATACATATCGGTCTGTGTTTTGTATGACTTTTCTTTGAAACATTTTTCTGGAAAGTGGAAACTGGCCGTAGCCTTCTCATAAACTGCCATCTCATTACAATACTGACTTATTTGTTTAATTTTTATTTTTTTAAATTGAAATTTGGGTTAGCTCGCTTAGAGTTTTAAGAGGTTGCGTGAATGCCAGGAATGCCTAAGTAGAACTACTCTGTGCGATGTGTGTCCCTGATAAATCAAAAGTGTTAAAGTTTTGAAATGTGTGTGTTTCGTATGTGTGTTTATTCTTAATTGCTAACCAAGATTTGAGCAGGCTAAATTTGCTCTAAGTGGTCTGCCAGAAGAGTGGTGTTTTTGAAGATTTCGATGCAGGAGAATCTCACGGCTTTGTTTCTGAAATTATGTGGGTATCAAAACAATTTTTTCCGTGCTAGCACTACATCATTTGCACCCGGGTCTATCTTCAGGATGCCTTGATAAAACAGAGTGGTTTGTACAGACTAGCCAAGATAAAATTAATTTACACACTGATTTGATATGCTAATACTATCTTGACAGTCAGATATACATACATCAGGTAACAGATGTTAGAGTTTAAGTTATCGGATATTACAGTTTAAGGATTAGTCTTCAGTGACCCTTGTGTCCAGGTTACGCTCTATTTTTTTCTCTATTACTTTCTCTTATTGTTGTAAGATGCTGTTTCTATTGCGATCGTGTCAAATTTTCGATATCGAGTTTTCAGCAAAAATACATGTTTTGAGGTCGCCTGAGTCCGAAAAAGTGGCTTTTAAAAAAT